>ML251491.1:0-19965 GCA_005239495.1 Nicotiana undulata | reverse complement strand
GCATTCTTCCAAAAATACCAAAATTCGACCCCGGGCCCGCTTGGTCCAAACACGAGGCTCGGACCAAAACCCAATAACCCATACCCCCACGAGTTAGAATATATAATTTGTTTTGAAATCCTACCCCAAATTGGGGTTGACTTACCCAAAATCCCCCAAAACCCTAACTCTACCCAAAACCCGTAATTTCAACTTTGATTTCATGTTTTTAGGCCTAGATTCTAGTAATAGATGATGAAATTAGAAGGAAAATGGAGTTACAATTGATTACCTATAAGGATATGGTGATGGAGCTCTTCAAAAATGGCCAAAGGGAGGAGTGGGAAGAAGAAGAGGGTGAAAAATAAGAAAAATCTCGTAATGGGTCTGTTTTGGACTTAAGAAAATCACTGGACGAAATTGCACTCTGCGATCGCAGAAAGAAGGGCGCAATCGCAGAAGACAAGCTGAGCGACCGTATGCGATAGCAGAAGGGGAAATGCGATCGCAGACCTAGTAGACTTGACCTTCTGCGATCGCAGACTAGCTACGCGACCGCAGAGCAACTACCCCAGCCCCCACTCCAGACCGCATACACACTATGCGATCGCGGAACTAACTATGCGATCGCATAGGTCCACAGAACCTCCCCCACCTTACTACACTATGCGATCGTGACTCAGCCTATGCGATCGCATAGTGTTAAACACCAGACACCAGAATTTCACTCCAACACCAGGTTTTTACACTTTAACTCACCCCGTTAGCTACCCGAAACTCACCCGAGCCCTCGAGTCTCAAAACCAAAAATACACACGACTTCCAAAACATCCTACGGACTTATTCAAGCTTTTAAATTACCGAAATATCATCAATAAAAAGGGATTAAACCTCAAAACTCATAGAATTTCCTTAAAACTTCATACAACTTAATTATTCCGATTTTTATCTGAAACCCGTCATTTCAAGTCCGTTTTACACCAAATTTTACAGATAACTCACATAACATATAATAAACCTGTTTCGGGCTCCGGAACCATAATACGGTCCCGGTAACACGGTTTTAACGTAATTATTCATTTTCAAAAACCTTTATTATTTTCAGAAAATAATGTTCTTTAAAAATTCATTTCTCAGGCTTGGAACCTCGGAATTCGATTTCGGGCATACGCCCGAGTCGCATATTTTCCTACGGACCCTCCGGGACTGTCAAATCACGGGTCCGGGTCCGTTTACCAAAAATATTGACCAAAGTCAACTTTATTCAATTAATTATTCCAAGAATTTCCATTTTTATCAAATTTTCTCATAGAAGCTTCCCGGCTACATGCCCGGACTGCGCACGCATATCAAGGTGAGGTTAACGGAGGCTTTCGGAGCCTCGGAATACAAATTTAGCTGAATTTACTTAGGATGACCTTTTGGGTCATCACACGATGACATTCAATGAAGAATATTCTTCAGTATTAAATAAACAATCCTTTATAGGTAGTTGGCCCTATAATTGTCATTTAAGAAGGGCTTGATCCTAGTACCTTGTTCCTGTACAATTTTAAATAGTGGCTTCAACAGTCATTGTAAGGGACACAAATTTTCTGACCAAATTATGCTACACATTATTCCAAGCTCAACAATATTTTCCTTCATGTCTATTGATAGTCTTACTACTGCCCTCGGAAGCTCTATTCCCGAAACCAAGCTAATTACTGTCTTATTTATTACTTAATTTATTTATCATTTTGGGATTAAATCGATCCGCTTGTCTATAAACCACGTTACAAATTTAATTGTACCGTTCTACGGCTAAACAGTTTGGCGCCCATCGTGGGGCTTAGACAGTTGCGTAATTGAGCTGATCCTTACATCTATCACTAACATGCTTAATTCTATGTTTCTTAGCAAAAAATCGTAAAAAATGGAGGATAACGATGTCAACATTTTTGTGCCTCGTTTTCCCGCGAAAGCGGGTTTCGACGTGTGACAACTCTTTTAAAGGAGGTATTAAAAGAGAAGAGTCTCCACCTAATGATTTTGAGGTGCAGTAGGGTCCCTATTTGCAAATAACTCTATTGGACTAGTCAACGCCACAAAAGCTCGGGTAAGGGCTTAAGTTACCTCAAAAAAATATGTTAGGCACTCTTCGAGGTCTACAACTGTGGGTCCCAACTGAATTTTAGACTATGTGCATTATATAGTTAAGTTAGGTGATCAAATAAATAGCAGGGAAGTTTAGAAGTCGTAGGGTCTTTTTAAAACTTATGAGGATCCATACAAGTCATAATGACTACGTAGGTACAAACCACGTTGATCTATGTTAAGTATGGATAACATGCACATAAATAAAAAGGGTGGGAGGGGGAGGTCCTATGGTTTTTAGCCTAAAGGATCACCCCATGCAACATAAATAATACTTCGCAACTCTCTTTAGGTAGGGGTTGCTCATATTATTCAGCGGGCATAGACTATCATCTCCTAATACCCGATTACTACATTGAAGTTATTTACTTAAAGGCATTCTAATACATTTCTAAGTCGTACCCTATGCGTGCACTGTCTCCCCCCCCCTCCCTTTTTTTCCTCGCGGAAATCGGGATTCCGACATTTGGTTGAGACAATTCGTTCCTTTTGGGAAAGGGGGGTTTTTTTTGCATTTTTTGAAGAGTCGCCACCTAACGATTTTTGAGGTGCGTTAGGGCACCTAATGGGGTTCATCTATAACTATGTTTGGTAACCAGAGATAGGGTAAGGGATTGAAATTATCCTAAGGGGAAGGTGTTAGGCACCCCCTCAGGATCCACAAGTGTGGTTCCCGGCCAAGCATCTTTATTGTGAATTTGTACAATTTTAGCAAACAAACAAGTAGGGATCAAATAATAGGGTATTTAAGTCTTAAGTACACAGATGTTTGAAAACAATTAATGAGAAAAAAAAGGTCAGATTTTGAAAGGGAGTTATAGTCTAAGTATACTTATGAAAAGCAAAGGATATCCTAGGTTTTACAATATGGATCACCTAAATGCAATACGCGGTATGACACTCCTTAAAGAGGGGCTACACCTGGTATTAGCGCACCGGTCATCATGTCCATATTCTACCCTTCCCACCCCGTGAAGGTAACTAAAGCGCGTGTGGGTCACGAACTCTATTGCATGCTATTACCCGTATCTTTCCTATTAGTCCTGGAGGATTTTAGGACTTTTATCCTATAAGGAAGGTTTCTAGGTAGACCCTCAGGTTTTAAAGGTAAAAATGCTAGGGCGACATATAATAAACAAGAGGACTTGCAAATAAGGGGAAATCATGGAAAACAGGTAAAGGCTCACATATACCTCCACACACATTGCACATAAAAAACATGCCTCATACACAAATTAAAGTCTAGATTCAGTTCCTAAGCATGGTGGTAATAACAGAATTAGATTTTATTGCATAACTCAGAGAGGAAGTCCTAATCAGGCTTGCCTACTGATTTTTAACGTGCCGATAGTTAACATAGCCACACAGAAAGATCTGGTTTTATTTCTTGTAGTTGGTTACCTAAGGCTTGCCTAGGTGTAAAATAACATGCAACAGTTGTACAGATTTGTTAATGGTTCCAGATTGTTAAGCCTAATAACATGCATTTCTAGATGTTGCAAATATTTAGAGACTGATTGCCGGTTTTGTTAGAACAAGAAGACTGTTTTATGCGTTTATAATTAGTTTTAGGCGTAGAATGAGATCCTAAGAACATGATATCTAATATGCGTATACAAAGATGCAGCATGGTTATATGCAGAATTCCTAGACATGATCTTCTATGGGCATAAAATCACAGTATCTGAACATACTTTCAGGAGATACCACAAATATGAGAATGATTGGTTTAGTAGCAGATTGTTACCCTAGGGAGGGTTTCTAGGTGTACCACAGGATTATAGTGTTATTAAAACAATGGTTGGTGATAAGTTTACGTCAAACGTTTTAATCCTGGAGCATGATTTCTAAGTGATATATGGTAATACCATAATAAGATGCTGAAACAGTAAGCATGAAACCTAAGAAATAGGATGTCTAATGCATGATACATGAGCCCTACACAGGATTTTTCTATTGCGCAGGTAAAGGAATAAAGACCTAAAACATGATTTCTACCCTTTAACAACTATAGCATGCATATTACCCCTCCCTTTCCACTATCCTCCCCAGAATTGTTTTTACAAATAATTATTACAAGCCTCTGAATATGAATTACATAATTAAAAATAGGAAAATAAGAAGAATAAGTTAGCTATAGGGAGCCTTCAATAATAGGCCCAAATCTCCAGGTCCTCAATGCCAAGTGTTATTGCACAACCTTTCATAATCCAGGTGTGTCACGGTTCTCTAAGGATCTCAGAGGATCCCGGGCAGTTCTCACACCCAGATTTGATAGCCAAGATGGAGTAAGTGCAGTGTGGAAAGGCCAACTCTTATGTGTCAAAGTTCAGAGGGAGCTCAAGGGTCCCGAGGCAATGCTCACACAAAAGGGACAGATAGTATAGTGAAAGTGCTCATAGTTTGAGGAATTTAAGAGAACAATTTTGAAATAGTTTGAAAGAGGAGAGACTTAGTAAAAAAACAACTTTTTATAACAAAGGTTTAACTGATGAAAATAATTTTGGGAGAAGAACCAATCTCAATCAAAAGTAAAGCCAACATCACATAAAGGACCCAGGGTGATCCAACAATCACAAACAGGGGTGAGAGGGGTTGAGGCACAAATACAGAGCCTGTGTAGCAGGCAAAAGCACACATAGACATACAATCAGAAGTTCCCAAGGTTCAAGGGGGGTCAGGGATATAGAGAAGTGTTAAAACATATCAACACCAAATAATTGAGACCATGATTGCACTAATGTATTAGTCACAGGCATGGATATTTACATAAGGAACAGAGGTTAAGCACAAAGAGACATATTGGTCATCTATAATTAAGGTGAAACTAAACATGTAGAGGAGATTCAGAACCCTAATTGCATGTTGAACAACAAAACAATAAATATAAGCATATTAGCAATACAAGGAATTGAACCAGTAATAGAAACATATTTGTTTGATGACTGAAGTCTAAATCAGAACAAACCAGTATAAGGGAGAAACTAGTAATACCAAAGCAGATATTAAGAGATGCACAGTAATTAGCCTTGGCTTGTAGCCGGCTAATTCAGATCAGTAGCAAGTAGCACAGAAAAGAGAGAGAGAGAGAGCAAGTTTAGTTGTGAGAGAGAGTGCACAAATTAGTTTTGTGTCTGTGTGTTTTGAAAAACAAGAGGATCGTGTATATATAGCTTTGAAAACTGTGGTAAATAAGGTGCAAATCAAAGTCAAGCAGTAATTAAAGGGATTCATAATCAATCAGTATCAGAATAGTATGAGTACTTCCTTAATTAAGGGAGTCAACTTCAAACGGTAAAGACAAGTGACCAAGTAAGGAAAGAAATCCATGGCTGGCATATAACACATAAGGAAATATTTCAAACTAATACAAGTATATGGCATGTAATTAGGCTAGGTACATAACATATTAATTAAGGAATGTCATAAGAATCGGTTTGACAACATAACTAACTACGAAAAATAAGGCAGGGAATGATGGAAATCAGCAGGAAACCCTTAAGTGAGGTTCAAATTACAGGAAATTAGCATCAATTAGGGAAAGTATCATGTATGACTGGAATACCACACAGGAAGATAGTTTCAGCATATAGAATAAGTAATTAGTCTAGGTCCAGCAAAATCTAATTAAGAATCGATTAAACAGTAGAATTAATCAAATAAGGCAAATGAACAACTCATGGATCAAGATCAGCAATGTATTACCCTAGGAGATCAGTGAAGAAACTAATCCCAGGGAATCAAGGACTCAAATAAGGACAACATTAGCTAAAGGAAAATAACACGAATTAAATAGACAATGTTCAAGAAATCTGAAACCCTAGTAATCACAGTAAAGTAAAATCATACGAAATTATTGTAATTATAGCTAAATAATACCAAATTGGTTAATTTGCGAAATAGTTAAATCCTACTAGGATTATATGATATATTGAGCTAGGAAATATTTTAAAATTATTTATAATATAATTTATGAATAATTATTGAATATAAAATACTTAATAAATTGGAAAAAAAATTAATAAAAATATAAAAAATTATAGAAAAATAGCGGTTATTATAAAAAGTGATTTTGAAGGCATATATGCAAGTTTTAAAATAGTTTGAGGAAAAACTGGGTATCAACATGCACTACCCGTTCCATGCCTATGGTCCAGGAGGCTTTGGACCTACTATTTGCTGGTTCTAGACTCAACTCAGAGGGCTCAAAATAATAAATTAGGCGACAATAAAAAACAAATAGGATTACATATAGTTGCAATAAAAGGCTCAAATTATTCCACACATAAACAAGAAAGCACGCAGACCGATTTCTTGTTTTAAGAAATTAAGACTTAGAGTCCTTAAGTCCTATAGACATGATTTCTAACTGTTTGCGTAATAGGCACTGAAAACTATTAAAGATTGGGAAGTACCAGTGTTTGATCCTATACTCATGCTTTCTAGACGAATAACAGTGTTCTATAGGCAAGAATTCCAAACAGTCGAATATTTAGCGGAGTCGTTTGAAAACACAAGATTAGCAGCATCAATCAACATCATATGAGCAGGATTTCTAAAAGTTGACAAATCGACTCGATTTTGTAATACTTTATCCCTATAGGCATGCAATCCAAGTGAAGCAGTACAAAAGAAACACAAAGTAATTGATTTACTAATTATGACCCTATAGTCATGGAAATTAGGTAAATAAAGGTATTGCATTGTTGCATCCTACCGATATGTTATCTAAGAATGTCGGATAGTAGACATGGAAACAAATGTAGCACATTTGACAAATAAAGTGAGGTGTATGCCTGATTCCTATAGGCATGCTTTCTATTAGTGTACAACACATGAAACTAAATAGCATATATGGCATGTTGAACAAAATAGCAAATAGACCACGTAGACCCTATAGACAAGTTTTCTACCCTTTATGCAAGTATTAGAATGTACCCGATTCTCCAATTTCACTAATTTTCCAAACTGTCTAGTTTACAAATTATTACAGCCCAAAATAATGAATATGAAAATAAATATTACACACCGAACAACTGCTAGTCCAAGGGCGGGCCCAAATGAAAATAACCCAGCAATGTCTGAGTTGGTTATCATGATAGTACAGAACAAGGCAACAAGCCAAACCCAAAATAAGCAACAGGTAAACATGATGATCCTTCGGGTTGGCACAATTAAGGCTAGCATATTAAGCTAAGCATTTAGGCATGACTTGTAGAGAAATAGCAAATTTGGCATAAGTGATTCAACATGAAGAAAGCAATTTGAGCAAGAATACAGTCTCATAAAGGGGTTTCGGTGCGAGAAATTAAACTAAGTTAAACAACCATCAATTAGGTTTCAAATATGAATCAGACAGACATCATGAATCAACTTATGCAGAGGGATGGATCTAATGGAACTACAGTGTAATGCTAAAATAAACAAAATCGTATAGGAAATGGTATAACATAAAATTAACTTAAAGAAATCCAGACAATACTAATGCACATAACATAAGCACAAACAGAAAGGAGTAGAATTACGAGGGTACAAGGCACTAACCAGTTGCAAACAAATGAATAAAGAACGAGAAACTCAGAATCTCAGGAATAACAGCAATTGCAGGAGAGTGATGAAAAAACACAAACCTCCAATGCTTCAGAGTTCACAAGAGGCTAGAAACGGACCCGGAGTAGTGCTTGCACTGGAGGAAGGTTAATAGAATACGGTGGCCTTAGCTTTCAGCCGGCCAAAGGATTGAGCCTCAGAATAGTGTAAGACAAGAAAGAATAAGAAAGACAATAGTAGTTTTTTAGCGATTAGAGTCTGTTCAATGAGGAAATTGGGAAGGGGTTTATATAGCATCAAAATTAAGAACCCAGATAAGAAAAGACAGTCGATTAAACACAAATAAAGAAAATATAACATGCAAAATCGATTAGAATCAATTTAGGAAGAAATAGTGTTACATCTCGCGTTTCTCGTACGTCAAAGTTTCGTCTTCAATTAATTGACATAGACTCGGGGATGAGATTATCTTGAGGTTAGCATATTTATGTTATTTATAACAAGCGATAAGCAATTTCCATGAAGGATAAATGATACACGAATTAAAGAAAATGAGTTTCGTTGAAGGTTGCCGAATTGGGATAAAATACGGTCTGAGCTATAATACCTTTTATTTGTGGACTAACACCATACAAGGTACCATATGACAGTGATAGTATGATGTGTAAAGTATATTAAAAATGAATAGAATTTTAAGTAATTTGAGACAATTCTTAATTATACGGGTAATTGATTAATCACCGGGTAACGGGACATTACCTAATTACCTAATAAGTGAATAAAAATTAATATTTCCAACCCCACCCCCACGTGGCAGCAATGAGCTAACCAAACAAATGACTAAGGGTCATTTGGGATTAGGTGGCAACCTAATGTATGGATTTTAAGACACTTCATTTAGGATTTTAACTACAAGTAACATTTCATTCTCAACAATCAGATTCCAAAATTCCCTACACATTCATTTCATTCTAATATTTTCCATATCAAAGTCACTAACATTGGCCATTCTGATAAGTTTTCAATTTCTCATTTTCAAACACTTCAAATCAGATTCTAAGCAACGTGATTCCTACAAGTTTCAACAATTCCAACGAGAATTATTTACACATTAGCAACGTAAGATTTTGCGATTCTAACGGAGTACGGTGCTATTTTTTTCAAGAACGTCATACGGATTTTTCCTTAATCCATGTATGTTAAGGCTAAGCCCTTTCTTTATTTTGGCATGATCTCGTAATTACACGAGTTTGATAATGAGGCGTAAAGAAAAATTCATATCCCGGAATTTACGTATATTTTTCTAGTCTTGTAAGTTACAATATTCTCCTTATCGGGACTTCATATTAAATTGAGTATTTCTTTTTTATAGTCACGAGAACAGAGAATCTATATATATATATATATATAGTATTACAGTATTTTCATTACCATCGAGCTATAATCAATGGGCAGGCCCCTATTGGGCAACCTCTGATCAGATGGTAAGTTATATATCGAGCCTACTGTGTGTTGATATCCAATTTTTCCTATAATAGTTTTGAAATGCATATATACCTTTAAAACCATGCATTAGCATCAATTGACATTTTTTCATAATTTCTACATTTTTAATTATTTTATCCTAATATTTTATTTATATAAATAATTACAAAATTGCATCACAAATGCTTTTGAGACACTTCTTGATTTAATATATACCATTTATAGTCATATTAAGTTCTAATTATTTCATAATGGCCAGATTTATGCTTTTTGGTTACAATTGAAATAACTTTATAATTGTAGCCCCTACCTACATTATTGTATTATTTTACCAGAAATTGATCCATTATATTTTAAATATTGAATAATTATTTTAAAATATTTCTATGCACGAAAATCATTTTTTATGATTTGTTAATTATTTTATAAATTAATTTTATTCAATTATTTAGGTATTTAATAAATAGCCTCTTTATTTTCAGCCTTAACCTCTCTAACCAACCCAAACCCCTTTTAAAATATATCCCAATCCCTTAGGCACAAATATTCATCCGCCCCAACCCAATACCCTGTCCAATCCTGACCGCTGATCATTTTTTATCAATGGTCCAGATCCCCCCTTTCTTAATTAAACCTAACAACCCTCCCCCCCCAAACCCTATCATTACTCACCTCTCACCCGCCGTCACCCCTCCCTCTTCTCTCTCAACTCTCTCTACCTAAACCCTAGTTCTCAAGCGCCGTCACCAGCATATCTCTCCATCATGTGATGTTTCTATGTCTTCTCAGGACTATCTTGGCCTCCTACGCACTATGGTTCTTTGTATTTTTGGATCCTTGAGAGGATCTCAAGGGACCCAAGCGGTTCTGGTTTGCACCTTTGCCTCTTTTCCTGGCTCAGGCCATTTGCTCGACTGTGAGTAAGAGACCTTTCTTATTTTTGTTACGAATCTATGATTTCTAAACCTATGTTCTCATATATGTTATGATTTCTAAAAAACCTAGTTTATTATCTTCGATCTTCTCAGATTTGTATAGATCTTAGATGAATCGAGCAACTCTTACATGTTTTTCCTTGAAATTGTCTGGTTTTAACTGATTTTCCGACTTTTCCCTAAACTAGGGTTCATTACGAGGTTTTTTCCAAAGGTTTTCTGACTTCTAATGTTTAATCGATTATCCCTTAGTCTTCTTGACTGATTTATGTAAATGATACTTAAACCATAGTCGATTGTATGTAATACACTGATTCTCTAACCTTTTGCTTTGATTCTAGGTATTTTCCTATGTTACCAGTCATGTTAGCTTGCCCTATTTTTGGGACTTAAATGTTTTTCTTTGTCAAAATTCAGTACTCTGTGATTTTTTCCATAACTAATCTCCATTAAGGTTTGAATCAGTTTTCCGGCTAATTTATATGTGTTTATGAAGTTTTACTTATTCTTTTTTTTATTTGTTTATGGGAGTTGATATATTCTTTCCAGAAATCATTGTTACTTTGAAATTTGGCCGATTGATTTGCTATGTTAGAGATTTACATGCCTAAGTCTTGCCTGTTTCCCTGTTTACGACCTTAATTAGTCACTCTTGCCTTATTTGATTGTCTGTATATTCATTGATTCCTTTACATGATTGTTGGACCATGTCACTGAATGGGTTTTGAAGATTGACAAAAGGTTTCAAGTTGAACCAGGTCCATCATAGCATACACATCTGAATGAAGCAGTTGGAACAAGAATCGTACAAGTCTAGGAGATATCAGTGATTGCTGAGTATCAAAGAACTAAGAGAATATCTCCTAATACGAAAAGGTTGCAAACTGAGCCAGGTGTGGTTTTTTCACCTTTTGAGCCAGGTGTTTTCCACGTAAAAATTCCTGTGTCTTTACTATTACTGCTTAATTATTCTGCAAACAGTAGTAAGTAGTATACTAAGAAGACCCAGGTTCTTCTTATTAGACAGCACTCGAAAATTGGGTACTGCACAATTAACTTGTAATATTGTGTAGTATTGAAGTCTAAAACATCAATGATTCTTCCCTTAATTAGACCCCTGATTATTTTATTCTGAACTCCTTTATTTGGTTTGATTTGAACTTCTTTCCTTAATTGGACTCCTATTATTACCATTTGGTCAATTGTCCTTAATTAAAGGAGTCTATTCTGAACTCTTTATGTGATTGTGTAACGACCCGGTCTGTCATTACGTAAAACCTGAATTATAATTACTGTTATTGACTTGTCATAGATTGTTTATATTGTTTTTGATGTGTTAGAGTTGGTAGGCTTGAAATCGAAATGGTTGTAGTGAGAGTTTAGCCACTTAGTCTTTAAAAATAACCTTAAAGTTGGAAAAGTCAACTGAGAGTTGACTTATTGGTATATGACCTCAGAATGCAGAATTTATGGCTCGAATAGATTTGTTAGGTGATTTGGGACTTAGGAGTGTGTTCATAATAATCTTGTGATGTCCGGTGTAGAGTTAGGCTTGAATTGGCGAAAGTTAGTTTTTGGCGATTTCCGGTCAGCAGTGGAAAATAGGCTATCGGGGTCAGAATGGAATTTCGGAAGTTGGAACAGGTTCGTAATGTCATTGTGGATATGTTTGCAAAATTTCATGTCAATCGGAGTTATTTTGGATAGTTTCGGCATCGTTGGTGGATTTTAGAAATTTCAAAGTTCTTAGGCTGGAATCCAATGTGATTTTGATGTTATTTTTAGTGTTTTGAGAGTGAAACTAAGTTTGAATGATGTTATGGGATGTGTTGGTAAATTTGGTTGGGGTACCGAGGGGCTCGAGATTGATTTCGGGTGGTTAACGGGCATTTTGGCCTTGGGAAAGTTGCTATTTTTTGGTGTTAGTGTAGCAGGGGTCTGTTCATCGCGATCGCGTGGCAATTCTCGCGATCGGTAGAGAAATTAGGAGCCCGATCATATTTGTGCATCGCGATCGCTAAAGTTTGGTCACGATCGCGTGAGGTGAGTAGCTTATGCAGTGCGATCGCGTAGGCCTAGTCCGCGATCGCGTAGAGTTAGTCAGGCGCGTGGGGAGCGGGGTCACTTGTTCTTCGCGATCGCATGAGACGGGCTGCGATCGCGTGGGTTGAGGTTCTACAGAACCGCGGTCGTGTGGGCTTTGTTGCGATCGTAGAGAGTATTTTTGTGTAGCTGAAGATTTGTGAATCACGATCGCGATGTGGGTTCCGCGATCGCGATGAATAGTTACCTGTGCAGTAGTTAAATAAACCCTCCGCGATCAATACCCACTTTTCACCATTTTTGAACGGGAAAAGAGCTTGGAGGCGATTTTGAAGAGGGGAAATCATCGTTCTTCATTGAGGTAAGTATTTTGGACCCTAAAACTCGATTTTAGGTGATTAAGGAACAAAATATCAATGTTTAATTCATGAAAATCAGTAGAAAAAGATGGAGTTAGGGCTTGAGAATATGAGACCTTTAGGGGATGATTTAAGGGGTCAAACGAACTCCGATTTTAGCGCTCTTTATATGTACGGACTCGTGAGATTATGAAGAACAGTTTGGTATAAAATTTGTCAAGTTCCGAGACGCATACACAGGGGTCGGGTTTTGGCTAATTTCGGATTTTGTGCTAAAATTGGTACTTTTCAATTGTAGTTCATTCCTTTAGCATAATTTGATGATAAAGATCTGATCTTTATAGATTTGAAGCACTCAGAAGTTGATACGAGGGGCAAGCGGGTTGCAAAGTAGCTTTTCGGGCTACTTTGAGGTAAGTAATGTCTTTAAATCCTGTCCTGAGGGTATGAAACCCCGGACTTTGCACCCTTTCACGTGTTTTGGATTTCACAAATCGAGAATTCGGAAATATATCCCTTTTTAGGCGACTATTGAGTTGCGAAACCACTTTTAAAGCCTATGCTTAATAGTATTGATATATTTTTGATATATTTGGGCTGTAAGCCATGTTTGGAGCCTAGTGCCGATCTGCTTTAACCCCTTGGGGGCTGTTTTACATGTTTTCCTCACTTTGAAACTATGATTTTACACTCAGTCTTTTCTGTGAAATTGTTGACACTCCTATTTGATGATATTACTATTTCTTGAAATGAAATACTATTTTGGGTCGAGAACCCCGATTTTATTTATGGCTCGAGTGGCATGCTGAGAGTGTCTGACTGAGTGTGGCCGAGGGACATTGTTGTGAGGATGTTATGATATGAGAGAGGCCGAGTGCTTGAGAGTGATTTATGCCATGATGTGGCTTGTTTATAGCGCTTGGGCTGTAGGAGCCCCTCCGGAGTTTGTACACACCCCCAGTGAGCGTAGGTACCTAGTGAGTGCGAGTGATTGCCTGCGGGGCTGATACTGAGTGGTGTTAGGTTGCCCGCTGGGCTGATACTGAGTGACTGTGAGGTTGCCCGCTGGGATGATACTGAGTGACTGTGAGGTTTCCCGCTGGGCTGATACTGAGTGACTGTGAGGTTGCCCGCTAGGCTGATACTGAGTGACTGTGAAGTTGCCCGCTGGGCTGATACCGAGTGATGGTGAGGTGCTGAGGGAAATGTTATGAGAGATGATTATGGCCCGAGGGGCAGATTTATGATGATAGTTTACTGAGTTTTTGACTATGATTCACTTCATTTTTCAAACTGATTTTACTGAGAAATATTGGAAAATATACTTGTTTTAAGGGATTTTTCTGGAAATTGGTTTTCGAACTTATGTATTTGATGTATACTTTATGAAGACTTGATGTTTTACTGTTTTGTGGATTGGTGTATCTGTGCTGTGTGTTTCTTATTTCTCAGAATGTGATTTATTTTCATTACTACTGAGTTGGCGTACTCATCATTAATCCCTGCACTCCTGTGTGCAGATCCAGATTCTAGTGCGGAGCAGTAGCCATCTTTGTTCGTTAGCAGCAGCTTTACGGAATTTCGAGGTAGCTATCCAGCGTTCGCAGCTTCTCCATTTACCTTCCTTTATTAGTATTAGTATTTATTTCATAGACATTGTTTAAGACATTAGCAGAGTTAGTTTTATTTCTTAGATGATCGTGACCATGTTGGCTCTAGTCTTGGGAGGTTTGCTTAGACTGTTAGATTATCATGGGGACGTAAAGACTTAAATAAATTATTTTATACTCTGTTTGCTGTTTGTTATTGACTTTTGAAATATTATGATAGAACAAATGAGTAGTTATGTGATGGTTGGCTAGTCTAGTTTCACGATAGGCGTCATCACGACCGGTTAGGATTTGGGGCCGTGACAAGTTGGTATTAGAGCTCTAGGTTACAGAGGACTCAACGGTAATGAGCAGGTTCAGTAGAGTCTTGCGGATCGGTATGGAGACGTCTGTACTTATCTTTGAGAGGGTGCAGAACTCTTTGGAAAAATCTCAATTTCTTGAACTCTTTCGTGCCAATCTATCGATTCTTGAAACCTAAACTCATATTGTTTCATTCTCTCACAGATGGTGAGGACACGCAATACCGATCAGGGTGACCAGACACCAGCCAAATCCACAAGGGGTCAGGGCCATGGTAGAGTTAGGGGACCACCCCGCGCAGCAGCCGGAACAGTACCACAGGAACCCCCTATCATTCAGGACCAGGTTCCCGCCAAAGGTACTCCAGCGGGACAGACTCAGGCACCGGCAATGCCTATTGTTATTCCGGGTCTTCAGGCGACCCTGGCTCAGATATTGACGGTGTGCACCAGTTTGGCTCAGGCAGTTTCTATGTCTACTACTACCACTACAGCTCAGACTGGGGGACGCATTCAGACTCCAACTGCCCGGACACGTGAGCAGGCTGTACGGGGTATTCAGGCACCGGGGGTAGTCCCAGCCCAGTCGGTTGCCCTAGTTCAGGACTATGTGGTCCCAGCTATGCCCGAGGATGAGCAACGTAGGCTGGAGAGGTTCAGTAAACTTCAGCCTCCGACTTTCAGCAGCACAGAGGGTGAGGATGCCCAAGGTTTTCTGGATAAGTGCCAGAGGATACTACGTACTGCGAGTATATTGAAGACCAGTGGGGTCTTGTTTGCTACATTTCAGTTTGCTGGTGCTGCTTTTACTTGGTGGGAGGCATTCGAGAGTCATAGGCCGGTTGGTTCAGCACCTCTCACCTGGCAGCAGTTCTCCACGATTTTTTTGGAGAAGTATGTTCCTCAGTCCCACAGAGAGGAGCAGCGCAGGCAGTTTGAGCAGCTGCGTTAAGGAGAGTTGTTAGTTACTCAGTACGAGATGAGGTTTTCCTAGTTGGCTAGACATGCTTCTGAGTTTGTCCCTACTGATGGGGAGAGAATTAGGAGGTTTGTAAATGGTCTCACGTATCAGCTTCGTATTTTGATAACCAGGGAGAGAGTGTCTGGAGCTACATTTGAGCAGGTTGTTGAAATTGCTCGGGACATTGAGTCGGTTAGTAGGTAGGAGCATGAGGAGAGAGAGGCCAAGAGGCCTCGGGGATCAGGTAGCTTCAGTGGTGCCCCTTCTAGAGGGCAGTTTCAACACAGCAGAGGTCGTCCATTTAGACCTCCATAGCCAGTTCGCCCAGCTTATAGTGGTGTATCTTCGGGGCAGGGTCCTCGCAGTTATCATCAGGGACGTTCATCTTTTAGCTCCCTTCCAACTCAGAGCTCCGCCCGAGCATCATCTTATCAGGGTTCTTCTATGCATGATTCGTCTGGTGGTTATCATGGTGGCAGGGGTTCTCGTCAGTTTTCATCTCCAGCTCCAGGTGGTTGTTATGAGTGTGGGGAGTTCGAACATGAGTGGAGGCAGTGTCCCCGTCGCCCTAGTAGTTCATCTCAGTAGAGTGTTCAACCCTCGACTTCAGCCCCAGTCAGTTCACCCCCTACTCAGGGAGCTAGGGGTGGTGGTCAGGAAGCTAGAGGCCGCCCTAGAGGGGGAGGTCGAGAGGTGGAGGCCAACCACGTATTTATACACTTCCGGCTAGGGCTGATGCTATGGCCTCAGATGCGGTGATTACAGGTACTATTTCAGTTTGTCACAGTGATGCTTTGGCTTTATTTGACCCTGGTTCCACGTACTCTTATGTTTCGTTGTATTGTGCTCACTTTCTGAATATGCCTCGTGAGTCTTTAGTTACGACTGCTCATGTTTCGACTCCGGTGGGCGATACTATTATTGTGGATCGTGTGTATTGGTCGTGTCTTATATCTATTGGGGGTTTGGAGACCCGAGTGGACTTGATGTTACTCAGTATGGTTGATTTTGATGTAATTCTTGGCATGGATTGGTTATCACCATGTCATGCTATCCTTGATTGTCACGCTAAGACCGTGACCCTAGCTATTCCCGGAGTTTCGAAAGTTGAGTGGAGAGGGTCTATAGAGCATGTGCCTAGCAGAGTGATTTCTTATTTGAACGCTCAACGTATGGTTGAGAAAGGGTGTGAGTCTTATCTTGCTTTTGTGAGGGATGTTAGTAGTGAGACTCCTTCTGTGGATTCTGTTCCTGTAGTCCGTGATTTTACGGACGTATTTCCTGCAGACCTGCCAGGCATGCCACCTCACAGGGATATTTATTTTGGTATTGACTTGGTGCCAGACACCCAGCCTATCTCTATTCCACCTTACCGCATGGCACCGGTAGAGTTGAAAGAATTGAAAGAACAACTTCAGTAACTCTTAGATAAGGGGTTCATTCGGCCTAATGTGTCACCTTAGGGTTCACCGGTGTTGTTTGTGAAAAATAAAGATGGCTCCATGCGCACGTATATTGATTATAGACAGCTGAATAAGGTTACAGTGAAGAATCGGTATCCTTTGCCCCATATTGACGACTTTTTTGATCAGCTTCAGGGAGCTAGGGTGTTCTCCAAGATTGACCTGAGGTCTGGATATCATTAGTTGAAGATTCGGGATTCTGACATTTCGAAGATTGCTTTTAGGACCAGATATGGTCATTATGAGTTTCTGGTTATGTTATTTGGGCTGACCATTGCCCCAGCCGCGTTCATGCAATTGATGAACAATGTGTTTCAGCCTTACCTTGATTCGTTCGTCATTGTGTTCATTGATGACATCCTGGTTTATTCCCGTTGCTAGGAGGAGCATGCCCAACACTTGAGGATTGTGTTACAGAGGTTGAGGTAGGAGAAGCTTTATGCAAAATTCTCCAAGTGTGAGTTTTGGCTTGGTTCAGTAGCTTTCTTGGGGCACGTGGTGTCTAGTGAGGGTATTCAGGTTGATCCGAAAAAGATTGAGGTGGTGCAGAGTTGGCCCATACCGTCCTCAGCTACGGAGATCAGGAGTTTCCTTAGTTTGGCGGGATGTTACCGTTGCTTTGTAGAAGGGTTCTCATCTATTGCTTCACCATTGACCAGATTGACCCAGAAGGGTGCCCGATTCAGATGGTCTGATGAGTGTGAGGAGAGCTTTCAGAAGCTCAAGTCAACATTGACCACAGTTTCGATTTTGGTTTTGCCTACTGGTTCGGGTTCTTATACAGTCTATTGTGATGCCTCTAGAGTTGGTTTGGGAGCGGTATTTATGCAGGACGGTAGGGTGATTGCCTACGCATCAAGACAGTTGAAGGTGCACAAGAAGAATTACCCAGTGCACGATCTTGAGTTAGCTGCCATTGTCCATGCCTTAAAGATTTGGCGGCATTACTTGTATGGGGTGCAATGTGAGATTTTCACTGACCATCGTAGCTTGCAGTATCTGCTGAGGCAGAAGGATTTTAATTTGCGGCAGAGGAGATGGTTAGAGCTTCTCAAGGATTATGACCTTACTATTTTGTATCATCCGGGGAAGGCCAATGTAGTGGCTGATGTCTTGAGTTGCAGAGCCGAGAGTTTGGAGAGTCTAGCTTACCTTTCAGCAGCAAAGCGACCTATAGAAATTGATGTTCAGGCTTTAGTGGGTCAGTTGGCAAGATTGTATTTGTCAGACCCTCCGCGGGTAGTAGCTATCATGGCTTCTCGGTCTTCTCTTTATGATCAGATTAGAGCTCGACAGTATGATGATCAACATTTGTTAGTACTTCAGGATAGTGTCTGTCGGGATGATGCCAGGGATGTTACTATTGGTGGTGACAGAGTTATGAGGATGTAGGGCTGTATTTGCGTGCCCAATGTGGATGGGCTTCGAGAGTTGATATTAGCAGAGGCCTACAGATCGCGGTATTCCATCCATCCGGGTGCCGCGAAGATGTATTAGGATTTGAGACAGCAGTATTGGTGGAGGCGGATGAAGAGAGATATTGTTGAGTATGTAGCACAGTGTATCAACTACCAGCAAGTCAAGTATGAGCACCAGAGACCAAGTGGATTACTTCAGAGGTTAGATATTCCGAAGTGAAAGTGGGAGTGAATCACTATGGACTTTGTAGTTGGGCTTCCACGGACTTCGAAGGGTTTTGATGCTATTTGGGTCATTGTAGATAGATTGACCAAGTCCATGCACTTCACTCCTGTCAGCACTACTTATACTTCAGAGCGGTTAGCTGGTATTTACATTAAGAAGATTGTCCGGTTGCATGGGGTTCCAGTTTCTATCATTTCCGACAGAGGTACTGTCACGACCCAAAAATCCCACCTTCGGGCCATGACTGCGTCTAACGTTGAACTCGCTAGACAAGCCAACGTTTGAACTAAATAAAACTTATTAACAACAAATACGAACAAGATAACCAAGGCTTCGATGGCCCACCACATAAAATTTAACAAAATAACCCAAAATACAACATAGCACTTTTCGAAATAAAACCCATAAACAAATCCCAGAACTGGTGTCACATACTCACGGACTATCTAAGAGATTACTACAAACAAAAGGTCTGAAATAAGTACATAAGACTGTCTTTGAAATACAAAGTAAGACAGAGCTGAAAGTGGAAAGTAGAAGGTGACGTCAAGGCCCACGAACGTCTGCGGGTCTACCTCGAGTCTCCTGTGTGACTGAATGAGATGCTCCGATCGTCAGTGATCTCCGGGTCCGGCTGCGTAGTCTGCACAACATAAAGAAGTGCAGGTGTAGCATCAGTACAACCGACCCCATGTACTGAGTAAGTGTCGAGCCTAACCTCGGCGAAGTAGTGACGAGGCTAGGACCAACACAACATATGTACCTGTGCAATTTTATATAATAACAGAAAAGAAAATGGCATAAATAAGCAAGTAAGACAGATACGGGGAGAACATGCTGGGGAGGTAGGGATAACAATATGCGGGCACTTGCAGAACAGAGTAACAAATGAAACGTAAAGAGAAGGCAGAAATTTAACTTCCCAACAGATAATGAACAGAGAAAGGCACGGCATGTCCCCNACTCGGCACGGAATGTCCCCTCGTGTGCATATAAAATAATCACTCGGCACGGAATGTCCCCTCGTGCATATATAATAACACTCGGCACGCAATGTCCCTCGTGCATAACCTCACAATCACTCGGCATGGAATGTCCCCTCGTGCATATATAATAACACTCGGCACGGAATGTCCCCTCGTGCATAACCTCACAATCACTCGGCACGGAATGTCCCCTCGTGCATATATAATAACACAAAGCAACAACATAAAGTAAGAGTCAATACCAAGAAGTCCCAAGTGCATAGAAATACATCAATACAATTCGATTGCCCCGGCAAGGAGAAATCATCAATTACAACATCAACAAATGCCCGACAAGGGTCTCAGCTATAACCAACCTCGCGTCAGAATTACAAATTCAACAGTGTAAACCTCAACTGAAATAAATCACTCAATAACTCTCCACGTCATGACACAACATCAAGGTATAGCTTTTAATTCACCAATTACTCACAGGGCGGAGAAAATTAAGAACATAGTAAGTTTCGTCACAA
>ML251490.1:0-30194 GCA_005239495.1 Nicotiana undulata | reverse complement strand
CCCCCACCCCTCCGCCTCCTTCCCCTAAAGAATCAACTCAAATAGTCGTCGAATGTGTAATATATGTGTTATTCATTTATAATCTGTATAATAGTATATAATTGAAGAATAATCTATGCATATTGATTAAAAAAAGTAAAATTTAAATTTGACCGCCTATTTGTGTAAAAGTTCTATTTTCCTTTTCCCTTGTTCTCCCTTTCTCCATTCAATTTTCGAATTCGAATAATAATTGTTTAAGAATAAGAGAAAATATTTAGATATATGCCGACAATGCCATTTTATCCTTACAATTCTAATAATCAAATTATTACTATTTAACTTATGTGGAAAACTTAGTATACTCCTTTCAGGGACTATGGGATGAAAGCTATAAACGAGCGAGGAAATGTTCAATTTAAACAACTTGTTATTATATGCAATCTCCTTTGCATTTTGATCACATCCTTTGCTCTTCTTCTCGAATACTCTTTGATTTCTCTCCATCCAGACTGCATAGACACTCTCGGCATACACCATCTTGAATATTTGAGCAGTCTTTGATTTGCCTTTGGCATTGTTGATGACCCAATCTAAATGTTGTTCCTATGTTCTTGCCTGGCATGTGATCATGTTGTATACATCTCATAAGTTGCCTCCATAATTGTTTTGTATAATCACAGTGCACAAATAAGTGATCCCTCGACTCGTTACCGTTTTGGCGAATGACACAATATGAGTCCACTTGTAATCCCCATCTAAACAATCGATCAGTTGTTAACATCTTCCCTTGTAACTGCAGCCACATAATAAAATTGTCCTTTGGTCTTGCATCATTGTTGAATACTAAGCATTTCCATATAACTCTAGTATAATCTCCCAATCCCATAATAGACTCTACTTTTTTCCATGTTTGCTTGCAACCCTGAAAAGCCCAAAAAATATTATTATATAGTAGAGATAGATTCCACATCACCTATTGCAAAAAGGAGCATGTCATCTGCAAAACTCAAATGAGTTAATCCTACCTTAACACATCTATGATAAAATTTTAACTGTTTGTTTTCTTTAAGTACATTGAGGCTCCTACTAAGGTATTCCATTGAAATTGCGTACAGGAATGGAGACATAGGATATCCTTGCCTTAGTCCCCTAGCAGTATCAAAAGGCTCTATAGTTTCCCCATTTATCAAGAGGGTGTAAATTGACTGTTTGCATACATTCCATAATCCATGATATAAACCTTGATGGAAAATCCAATCCTTCCAGAACTTGCTTCAGGTAGATCCATTCCACAGAATCATAAGCTTTCTGGAGATCTATATTAATCATGCATGTTGGGGATATATGCTTTCTAGTATAGGATTTCACTAATTCATGAGCTAAAATGATGTTGTCAGCTATTCTCCTCCCAAGTATTAACCCAGCCTGTGCTTCACAAATGAGACCTGCAATTACCTTTTGAATTCTAGAAGTTAAGAATCTTTGAGATCAATTTATAGAGGACGGAGCAGCAAACTATTGGTCGAAATTCCTTCAGTGTGGC
This sequence comes from Nicotiana undulata, assembly GCA_005239495.1. Taxonomy (NCBI): domain Eukaryota; kingdom Viridiplantae; phylum Streptophyta; class Magnoliopsida; order Solanales; family Solanaceae; genus Nicotiana; species Nicotiana undulata. The sequence goes on along the minus strand of ML251490.1, from coordinate 28,669 downwards.
AGGGTTAGTATCTTTGGGTAGTAAAGTTACAGTAGTGCAGTTCACAGCCTTCAAGAATTTACCAGTTCACTGCATCTGTCACTTCATCTTTGACTATGTGCCGAGCCTTCTTAAAAAAGAATGCATTATAACCATCAATTCCAGGTGTATTATCATCACCAATAGAGCATAATCCAGCATATATTTGTTGGTAAAAAATGGAGGCACAGAGGTCTAGCTTCTGCTGATGAGTTAGCTCAAAATTCCGTTCAGCTAAGTGCAGAGATATTATCATAGGGCATGATCAGAGATATTGGGAACGCCATATTCTGTGAGTATATGTCCTCATTTCATCATCCATTCATAATTTCCAAAGCATCTATCAATTACCCCTTGTTGCTCCATGTATAGCACTCAATACCAGATCATGAACACAGTTGGAGAAACCTCGGATTTCAGTAAAAGTTCATGATAGCTTTGATTAATCAATTATTTTATTACCTAAGTTTGCTTGCTATTAATAACGTCAGTATATACTAGTATTTTACCGTTAACATGGAAGATCAAATAAAATATATATGGCATGTTTGCTAGTGTTATGCATGTACTTTATATATCAACACCTCCGTCTTGCATGATAAAATAATATGAGTAGATTTTTGAGTCACCTCAACAGAAAGACTGCAGTAGAACCCTTACATATGGGTGCCTAACCACATTTTATCTAATTTATTATTTTTCTTAATTCTTTTAGTGAACTTATAATAAATACTATATAGAATATGGCCAAAGCTATCGGGTTCAACCCATTATTTATGGATAGATCAGCCCCTGCCGGCAAAGGGTGCATAGATCAAAATATATTACGTTACACTATTTTTTTACATAAAAAAGAATATCCCTTTTATATTCTTCGCTCTTTTTAATATCATAATATTTCTTTTATTTAATTTTTTTCATAAAACAAATCCTTTCCTTTTTGTTCCTTTTTACCTATTCATCCTATATAATTTATATTCCTTTCTTATATAACCATTTAATATTAAATTATTTTATACCACAAATTTTTAAATAATATAAATTGAAAAAAAATATGTTATACATTATACATATTAATACATAATTCAAATAAAAATAAATCATTGATAAGATATAATTAAATAAATATTACATTATGGTAGATTTTAGTTTAATTTTTACATAAATATTCAACTTCCAGGATTAGTATGTTGCTCCCATAAATGCTCTGTTAATGCATACGAAGTACAAAATGAGCATCTTTGTCCTTAATTTTTTTATTGTGGAGAGCTAAAAATTATTCAAATCGGTAATTTCATTTACTACATTTTCTACTGTTGGAGTTGGACCTTCTAAATCATCTTGAATTGATGCATTAAGATCACGCTCATGCTCGATTATCATGTGTGCATAATTGTCATGGGTGGCTTTCCAGCTATGCCCCATGACCCCTTGGACGCGCCCCGTGGCGTCCTGGCAAGCCTCCAAACGCCTAGCGCCACCGACGGCCCCGTGGTCTTGGCTGCGCCAAGTGACAAGCACGCATGTGCCTCTGTCGCCCCCACCGATATCTGTCGCTAGCGCCCAGCCGTAGGCAGCTGCCAACAGCGCCGCGCGCGGAGATCGTGATGCCAAAGACAAAGTTGCTGACAACGAACCTGTTTCTACCTTGTAGAAAAACAAGTCCTTTTCATTGTAAATATAGTGTAGTTTTATTCCATGTATTTCCATTATGTCCCTCTAGCTTAGTTAGGTCAAGTCTTGTAACTTTGGTTTATTTTTTTTAAGCATTATTAGAAGGGATCAAGCAATCAAAAGCTTTCTAGCAAGCAATTCTCTGTACTGGTGTCTCTCCCCTTCGACACCGCGTTGCCTTCTTTTGTAATATCTTTCATTAATGCAATCAAGCTTCTTTCAATTCTCACTATTGTTCTCTCAATTGTTTATGACATTGGTTTTCCCCTACGGCACTGACAATCTCGTCTAGCATACGGAGGGGACCTTAGTTGGCGGATATTAGCTGCACTAACATCAGTTGCTTAGATTTGCGTCGCCCTTCTAAGGAATCTCAGAAAGGCACCGCGTAACAGTTGGCATCAGAGCCTAGGCTCGACATCGGATGAGGGAACGCATTGACATTACCACCATTTTTGACCATGGTGAATTATGGGGACCACATTGCGTCCCTTGAAGAGACGGTTGACGTATTACGACCCATCGTAGATAAGGTGCCGGAACTAAGAACCAACCTAGTGCAAATGTTGGATGACCTGGACCGCAGAATGATTCAGGCCGAAGTTGACATAGAAAACATAAGTCGCGACTCTGAAGGAGACCGGCAAACGGAAGCTACTGAGGCAACCGAAATTTTTGGTAAATTCGAGGGCCTCCAACAGGAGCGCGCCGAGGATTTAACCTACAGGGCACAAGAGGCAGACAGGGTGACTGCCATGCAGCAAACTATAGACGACTTGACATGCCAGCTCAATGTTTTCAATGCTGCTCTACAAGGCTTGCTTCGAGGAGGTGGAAATCAAATCGGGGGTGTTGTGAACCTTGCCCACATGACACAAAAACTGAAAATTCCTGAGCCAAAGCCATACACTGGATCTAGGAATGCTAAAGAAGTGGAAAATTTCATCTTCGACATTGAGCAGTACTTCAATGTCGTGGGAGGCCTAGAAGAAGCCAAGAAAGTAGCAACTGCTGCCATGTATCTTCAGGGTGATGCTAAACTCTGGGGGGGGGGGGGGGGGGGAGTACGAAGCCATCAGGGCCGGTGAAGATGTTATGGAGACATGGGTAGAACTAAAGGCAGTTCTTCCCCGAAAATGTTGAGTACAATGCAAGGAGAAAATTACGGGAGCTCTTCCAGATCACATCAGTGCGGGACTACGTGCGAGAATTCTCCGCACTCATGCTGAACATTTGCGACATGGGGGAGAAAGACAAGATCTTCACATTCTTGGAAGGGTTAAAACCTTATGCCCGAATGGAGCTGCAAAGACAAAGGGTAGATACCCTACCCAAGGCAATCCAAGCAGCGAAATTCCTTGGGGACTATCAAGTGGAAACTTCGAAGGATAGGCCACAACCGCCTGTTCGAGCGGGATACAAAGGAGGCCAGCCTAACAATGATTGCCCTAGCAGAAGTGGGGGAGTTCGGAGTGCATCCAAATCTAAGGCTCCCTCATCAGGCAGCAATAATGCTGCGTCAAACAACAATGGTTGGGGAAGAAAGCCCCCCTCAGGATGCCGTCATTGCGGCGGGCCACATTGGAATAATGAGTGCACATGCACAGATGAATGCCCATCAAGCTTATGATGATGAGATGTATGACGAAGCAGATGATGCAGAGCAAACCGAACTAGTCGGTGCCTTTAATGCAATGGTTGGTTCTATTTTTGAGGCATTAGCGGGAATCAATGCTGGTATCCGTAAGAAGAAGGACCCCTGCCCAATCACCAAGAAAGGGAAAAAGAAGGCGAATGAAGGGACTCCTCTTAAACAAGAGAGGACCTTGATGTTCGTTGAACTGAAGATAAATGGAAAGCCCATTTGGGCGATGATAGATATAGGTGCTACCCACAACTACTTGGCCTCAACTCAGGTGGAGCACCTTGGTATAGTTTTAGGAAAGGGCAGAGGTCATCTCAAGGCTATCATCTCACCTCCTCACCCAGTGGGTGGAATAGCCAAAGAAGTACTAGTGAAGATGGGTCCTTATGAAGGAAAGTTCAACTTGCGCGTAGTGATCATAGATGCCTTCGAGTTGATAGTTGGGCTGGAATTCTTGAGGCAAACCAACACCATGCCCATACCATATGCGGACATACTTCTGATGATGGGAGCAAATAGGGCCAAGCCCTGCATTATTCCGTGCATGCCTATGAAGATGGCCGCTGAGAACATCTCGACCTTGCAACTGAAAATGGGAGTCAAGAGACATGAACATACATTCCTGGCTACCCTATGCAATGAAGAGGTAGAATGCTCATCGGGTCCCATTACTACACCCGTAAAGGAGCTACTACTGGAATTTGAAGACGTCATGCCACAAGAGATGCCAAAGAGACTTCCACATAGGCGCATTGTGGACCATGAGATTGAGTTGGTTTCGGGTGCGAAGCCACCTGCCCGGGCGCCTTATAGAATGTCACAACCCAAACTCACCGAGCTTCGAAGACAATTGACAGAGATGCTAGACACAGGGATCATTGTATCCTCCAAGTCCCCATATGGGTCCCCTATGATTTTCTAAAATAAACATGATGGTAGTCTACGACTCTGTGTGGATTATCGGGCTCTAAATAAAATCTCTGTGAAGAACAAATATCCTATTCCGCTCATGGCATACTTGTTCGATAGATTGGGGAGTGAAACAATGTTCATGAAAATTGACTTGAAGACAGGGTATTGGCAAGTCCGGATTGCTAAGGGCGATGATCACAAGATGACCTGTGTGACAAGATATGGGTCGTTTGACTTCCTGGTTATGCAATTCGTCTTGACTAATGCTCCAACCACATTTTGCACCCTGATGAACCAAGTCTTCCGAGAGTATATTGAAGAATTAGTGGTGGTCTATTTAGATGACATTGTGTTTTATAGCCAAACACTAGAAGAACACCTAGAGCACTTGCGGAAGGTCCTAGCCCGGTTGCGGGAGCACGAATTATATGCAAAGCTATCCAAGTGCTCCTTTTTCTCAAAAACAGATTGACTTCCTCGGACATGTCATTGAGGAAGGGCGGATCAAAATGGACCAGCAAAAGATTCAAGCTATCACAGATTGGCCGCCGCCCAAGGATATCCACGCCTTAAGAGCGTTCCTTGGCGTATGCAATTTCTATCAGCGATTTGTGAAAAATTACCCCCTCATTGTAGTGCCATTGACAGAACTCCTCAAGAAGGTCACGCCTTGGGATTGGGGTCCTAGGCGAGCGGAGGCCTTCAACGCATTAAAAGCAGCTATGTCTAGTAGCCCCGTCTTGGCACTCCCTGATTTGGCCAAGCTGTTCGAGGTACAAACGGATGCTTCCGACTATGCTCTTGGGGGGTCTTACTACAAGAGTGGCATCCCGTAGCATACGAGAGCCGGAAGCTGAAGGATGCAGAGCGGCGCTATGCCGCCCATGAGAAAGAACTACTGGTTGTCGTTCATTACTTACGTCTTTGGAGGCATTATCTGCTGGGATCCCTGTTCGTGGTCAAGACAGACAACACAGCTATTAGTCATTTCATGACCCAGCCAAAGCTGAATGGCTGACAGGCCTGGTGGCAGGAACTCCTAGCAGAATTTCACTTCAACTTGGTGTACCGAAGTGGGAAGACTGATCATGTTGCTGATGCGCTCAGTCGGAGAGCTGACCTAGCATCAATGTGCCTACTCGCCACCCTAAGGGGGAGAGAAGTAGCAACCACCATAAAAAACCAGATACATGATCTACTCATCAAGGATCCTGCTGCACAGTACTTGGTTGATCTAGTAGGACAAGGCAAAACTCACCAGTTCTACATGGAGGATGGTTTCATGAAGGTAAAAGAGAACCGACTTTATGTTCCTAAAGGAGGATATAGGAAAGGACTCTTCTGGAGGAATGTCACGACACTCTGTGGACTGGCCATCCCGGTGAAGAAAGCACCATGACATTACTTCATCGTGCATATTATTGGCCTCAAATGGCCGATGACGTCACTCAGTATGTGAGGACTTGTCTAGTATACCAGAAGGACAAGTCCGACGGCTTGACACAAGCGGGACTCTTGGAACCACTAGCTGTCCCAAATAGACCTTGGGAAAGCGTGTCTCTGGATTTCATCACCTGATTGCCCAAGGTCGGAGATCTCACAACTATCTTGGCTGTGGTGGATCGTTTTTCCAAGTATGCCACCTTTATCGCAGCCTAATAATATATATCAGCAGAAGATACAACTCGACTTTTCTTCTCTCATATCGTCAAATATTGAGGCCTGCCCAAAGACATCGTTAGTGATCGCGATTCACGCTTCACTAGCAACTTTTGGACCCAACTATTTAAGTGCCTCGGATAAAAATTGAGTCATAGCTCAAGTTTTCATTCGTAATCTGATGGCCAGACAGAATGGTTCAATGGTATGTTGGAGGAAAATATCTGCCACTTTGTTACCGGATCGTAGAAGAATTGGGTGAAGCTTCTAGATGCTGCTTAACTGTGTTTCAATTTACAAAAGAGCTCTAGTACAAATAAAAGCGCTTTTGAAATTATTTTCGGGTAGCAACCGCTACTCCCACACACCGTGAATGCACCAAACATGTCAAAATCTCCTCGCGCTGCTATCTCCTCAAAAAAATGGAAGCGGAATTTGGAGATAGTGCGGAGCTATCTTGTTAAAGCCCAAAAGCGGATGAAGAGGCATGTTGATCAGAATCGTCGCTTTGTTGAATACCAAGTAGGAGACAAAGTGATGGTCAAAATCCCAAAGTGGTACTTATTTGTAGGGGTCCATGACCCTTTCCTGTTGCAAAAATATATTGGACCTTTGTCTATTGAAAGGCGCATTGGGAAAGTTTCATACCGGGTAGATACCCCAGCTTGGTGGAAAATCCATCCTGTCTTCCATGTCAGTCTACTAAAACCTTTTCGGGAAGACACGGAGGATCCTTCACAGAGCCAACTCACAATACCCATTATTCGAGGCTCCAATTCAACCGGGAAAAGTCGGGCTGAAACTATTCTTGATGATCGGGTAATTCATGCCTCCAGGAAGGATCACCAAGAGTTCTTGGTAAAATGACAAGGGTGTGATGCAAAGGAGAATACGTGGGAGAGGGGAACAAACCTCAAAGTCTAATTGAAGATTATTTTGCAAGTAAGGCGTCGAGGACGTCGCCAACTCAGGTTGGGGAGAATGTCAAGGGCGGCTTTCCAGCCATGCCCCATGACCCCTTGGACGCGCCCCGTGGCGTCTTGGCAAGCCTCCCAACGCCTAGCGCCACGGACGACCCCGTGGTCTTGGATGCACCAAGTATGCATGTGCCTCTATCGCTCCACCGATTTCCATCGCTAGCGCCAGCCGCAGGCAGCTGCCAATATCGCCGCGTGCAGACAATGTCGCGCGCGCAGATCGTGATGCCAAAGACAAAGTTGCTGACAATGGACCTGTTTCTACCTTGTAGAAAACTAAGTACTTTTCATTGTAAATATAGAGTAGTTTAATTCCATGTATTTCCATTATGTTCCTCCAGCTTAGTTAGGTTAAGTCTTGTAACATTGGTTTATTTTTTTAAGCATTCTTAGGGGGGATCAAGCAATCAAAAACTTTCTAGCAATCAATTCTCTGTACTGGTGTATCTCCCCCTCGACACCGCGTTTTCTTCTTTTGTAATAGCTTTCATTAATGCAATCAAGCTTTCTTTCAACTCTCATTACTGTTCTCTCAATTGTTCTTGATATTGGTTTTTCCGTACGACAATGACAATCTCGTCTAGCGTACGGAGGGGACCTCAGTTGGCGGACATCAACTGCACTGACATCAGTTTCTTAGCGTTACGTCGTCCTTCCAAGGAATCTCGAGAAGGTGCCGAGTAACATAATACGCGTAGTTAATATATCATGTAACACTTCTTTTCTCCAAAAAACGTGACGGCTTAGCATTATAACTTATAATAAAATTATCTTACAATTTTATATAAAAATAATATATACGAAAATTAAATTTATAAAAATTATACACCAAAATTTAGATGTAAAATTAATATTATAAAGATATTACATAAAAAGTATAACTAATTACAAAATTTATAATATGTTAAATTAAAAGTTATATATAATAAAAGATAATAATAAAATATTAATAAATAGTAATGGTGTTGAGAAATAGTTTTACACCAAATTTAGTGTAACACTATTCACACACCAAAATGGTATAAGAAATGGTGTTGGGTTGAAGCACCAAAACACCAAATCTTACGCCAAAATAGCATTTGGCGTAAAAATTGGCGCATGTTGGAGATGGACTAATACTTATGAAATTATGGGTTTAAAATCCAATATTTTTAAAAATTTAGTAACGTTTTACATGTACCTAGGGGCGAAGCTACGTTCCTTCAAGGGTGGTCAAGTGACCGCCTTTCGCCGGAAAATTATATTTCGTATAAGATAAAATATTACTTGTTATTGATTAAAAATAGACTTTAAACATCCTTACATAGCCTAATGGCAAAAATTTGAACACCCTTATTGAATTTTCTGGTTTCGTCACTGCATGTACCTCTATATTTTGTATAAAAATATTGAATTCGATTTAACGCTAAACAATATATAACCACGTAATATCTTGTGAGAAATTAAATTTGAGTACACATAAACGAGTTAGCTCACCTAAGAGGAGGGACATGCACCTAATTCTCAAGTTATTGTTTATAACTCCCTCCGGTTCACAGTGACTAGTTTTCTTTTAGCATACCAATTAAGAAATTACTAAATTCTATACAAAAAAATCTAATATGATTAAACTACCCTTATTAAATATTGATCACATAATTATAATGGCATTTACTTCTCTTCTCAAATCACTACATTAATCAAAATAAAATTTGAAACTTTTGCAGAAACAAAAGGAACATCTTTGTCAGGCAGAATTTTAAGAACATTTTTGAAAAAACAAAAGCCAAAATTTTCAATTTTTGCCACCAAAATTATCTTATAAAAGGAAGCTCAATTTCCAGGTTATTGTTAAATATGGCTAAAATGGAAAAGCACCAAATTTCTCCTGGTTGAGTGTAGCAAAAGTTCTGGGGGACAGAAAGGATTAAAAGTTCTGAAGTTGTTCTCGAGTCTATGAAAGACTTTTCAGTTGCTGCTTATTTGATTTTAGTAATTTAATGTGAGGAGTGAGAATTATGCACGTAAGGGTAAAAGAGTAAAAATAAATTAATTTTGTTCTTGATAACATAAATGGATATTTATTTTGAACCAAAAAAAAAAGAAATTGTTGGTATTAAACTAGATTAACCTTGCAACCTGTCAAAATTCCTTGCAGCTGGTATCCTTGGATCAGCTGTGTACGGTCATAAATGAAAGTATCTTTTACCACATTTATTATTTATTTAAAGAAAGGCTGGATCACAAGTCTGTAACTACTCCAAAATCCAAATACGTTAATAATGTGTTTAGTTATTGTCAGAAAGAAATGTTAAATTTCTCAGAGAAATCTCAAAAATTGGAGCCTCCTTTTGTCTTTTTTCCTCCTGTATTTTCTTTTTCTCCTTCTTTTGTTCTACTCTTTCAAAATTTAAATTTCTTTTGTGTGTTAGGGAGGATATAAAAGTAAGTCACGTGCGTACCCGTGAGTTATATTTTCGAGGCTTTTATAATTATTATTATTCGAAACTTGGATTAAATTACTTACTCTACATATGGATGTTAAAATATTCAACTTTTAACGATGAGAAAAAACATAATTACTGGTAGATAATAATAGGTTGAAACTGGTATTGATTTCGTTGAACATTTAGGATAATATGGTGTGCACAACGTCAGAACAGTGAGAAACTTATATACAACAAAAGATTTCAGAGAAAGAATGAGTAACCTCTCAGTAGAAAACCAAACAGGAAGCCAAAATCAAATTTCACCCAAGCCTCCTAACATAATCTCAACACAAATCCCTACCACATCATCTTACAAGGATAAACTACTTGAAGATGAATTCTTTGTTACAACACACACTCGATGGAAAGGACCTCAACAATTTCAATGGATATCCAATCATCGGAAATGGAAGCAACTAAACTAGGGGAGTTGTCACAAAATGTTAGACAAATAATTTTAATGGAGGATGACAGGCAACGCATATACAATCCTTGGAGATATTAAGACATCATAAAGCTTATGGGTAAGCGCCTAGTTCATCACTCCTAAAAAAAAAAGATACAAGACTTATGGAAGACAAATAAATTTTTTCCACTAATTGACCTCGGAGAAGATTACTATATGATAAAGTTTGCTAAAGAGGAAAACATGACCAAAGCACTACACAATGGACCTTGGTTTATAAATGGTTTTTTCTTATCAGTTAAAAAATGGGTGCCGAAATTTATAGCTAAGCAAGCACAACAAAGTTACACTGCAGTATGGGTACGACTGTCACAACTTCCCACCGAATTTTACGATGGAATTATCCTAACAAAAATTGAAAATAGTATTGGGAAATTACTTAAAGTGGATGCATGTACATCAACCACATTAAAGGAAGATATGCACGGCTACATGTGGAATTGCCATTGGAGCAACCAGTGCAAAATCACATAATGGTTGGGCATCACACACAACCTATCCTATGCGAGGGAGAAAATAGTTTATGCAAAGTTTGCGGAAGGATAAGCATACATGCCATAACTGTTCATACTCTACTCAACCAACCAACCAAAATGGAGATCAATCAATATTGGAGACACCACAACCCATGCAAGCAGCTACTCAGGAGTGGCAGACGGATTCATTCCCTAAGAAAAGCAAGGCTAAGTTGCCCAACCAGTCCAAAGATATTGCTAGCTTACCAGTGTCACGACCCGAAATTTCAACCGTCGGGACCGTGATGGCGCCTAACATCACACTTTCCAGGCAAGCTAACGTTAGAGGTTATTTAGCCAACTCTCTACAATTTTAGTGATTATCAGTAAAGAAGCAAAAATATTAATTACATGATATTTCTACCCAGAATCCGGAGTCACAACTCATGAACATACTAAGACTTTTCTCCAAATATTTGTCCGAAAGAAAGTACAATTATTTGTGAAGTAAAGCAAAAACAGTAAGTATGAGAGTGTAGAAGGGGACGCCAGGGCCTGCGGACGCCAACATGACTACCTTGAGTCTCCTAACTGTGAAGTCTGCAGCCAACCTCTCGATCAACCACTGCCTGCTTCAATATCTGCACAGGAAGTGCAGAGTGCAGTATCAGTACAACCGACCCCATGTACTAGTAAGTGCCGAGCCTAACCTCGACGAAGGAGTGATGAGGCTACGACGGTACACTCATAATAAAATATGCATACATACAGTGAATAATAATGGCAGAAAAGAAGGCAGAATAACGTAATAACAATAACTTGGAAGGAATAAATACATCACAAAATGTGTTTCATCAGTTTTCAGCTATAACCAATCCTTAATTGCAATTCAAAGCTACCGTACAACTAACACAGTCAAAGAAAAGGCATAAACATATAGATTGTTGCGGCGCGCAACCCGATACCATCGTACATATCGTGATCCTCCCTTATTTCCTCTTAATAACATAACAACAAAATGTAAATAAAATATTGCGGCGTGCAACCCGATCCCACCATATCACAATAATCACGATCACTATTCACCCTTATTTACCACATTCCACCCTCACCTGTTGCGGCGTGCAACTCGATCACACCGTATAATATTTACTCACCCTTATTCCTCCTCAATATATAACCCTTATTCCACATGTTGCGGCATGCAACCCGATCCGACCATATTCATATCAATTACACAGGAAGTATAGAAATTTCACAATTCAACACAAGACCCTTCTCAACACTTAAACTTCAGAACACGACAATTGAAAAGTTTGTACTCAATAATACCTTACACAAGTAATACTACTCAGGAGACTAACTCAGAATTTTACTAAAATACCAATAAAATAACTTAAGCAAGTAATAAGAGACAATGAAACTACGAAATAACAAATACCTTCGACAAGGAAAATAATATCTATCAAGTAGAAACTAAGCATGGAAGTACAAGTAGGCATGTAACAATTAAGACAGGGAAAGAAACAATATAAGGAGAACATGAAAGAAACAGACAAGACAGGTAAATTGGCGGCGCATAAGTACTCGTCACCTCACATATACACCGCTCACATGATTTTCATATAGCATTTAAGGCAAGGGCTATTAATCCCTCAAATCAAAGTTAGGCCCAATACTTACCTCGCTCCACAGGCCACTCACTGCCCAATTACTGATTTTCCTCTAGATTCCACCTCCAAATAACTCGTATCTAGCCACAATTAACTTAATAATATCAAATATTACTAAAGGAATCAATTACAATGCATGAATTTAGATTTCCCAAACATTCCCCCAAGAAGTCAACAATCGACCCCGGGCCCACTTGATCAAAACTCGAGGTTCGGACCAAAACCCATTCACCCATTCACCCCCCCCGAGTCCGAATATGCAATTAGTTTCGAAATTCGACCTCAATTTGAGGTCTAAATCCCAATTTTTCAAAAGTCCCTAATTCTACCCAGATCCCCAATTTCTACCATGAAAATCCTAGATTTTAGGTTGGAAATTCATGAAATGTGATGGGAGATTGAAAGAAAGTGGGTTATGATCACTTACCAAAGTTTTGGGAAAGAATTGGTCATGGAGAAATCGCCTCTAGGGTTCTTGGGTTTGAAAATTTGAAGAATGGGAGAAAAAAAATCCCCGTCTAAGTTATTTTTACACAATTGTAGATGTCCGATTTGCGACCTAAGCTTCGCAAATGCGAAGGATCCATCGCAATTGCGAAGCCCTTCACACTTCTGTTGCTTTCGCAGATGCGAGAATAATGTCGCAAATGTGACCTTTGAATCCTCGCAAATGCAACTAAATGACCGCATTTGCGATCCCTGCCCTTCCCAGACTACCTTCGCAAATGCGAAAGAAAGCTCGCAAATGCGAAAACTTTTGGCCCAGATTCTCATCGCATTCGCAAATGCGAGCCTGACAAAGGTCGCAATTGCGATTCCTGATCTCGCAAATACGAGATCAAAGGCCTGCAAAAACATCATATGCACCAATAATGTTTTTCCAAATCAATTTCACTATGTAGCTTATTTGAAACTCACCCGAGCCCTCGGGGCTCTAAATCAAAAGAGCACACACATCTAAAAATATCATACAAACTTGCTTGCACGATCAAATCGCCAAAATAACACCTAGAACTATGAATTTAATCCCAAATCACATAAAATTTTCAAGAACACTTTGAAATTCCTATTTTCACAACCGGACGTTTAAATCACATCAAATCAATTCCGTTTTGCATCAAATTTCACAAATAAGTCATAATTATGGTATTAGACCTATACCGGGTTTTGGAACCAAGATACAGACCCGTTATCTAAAAAGTCTTTGGTCAAACACTCCAATTTCAGTAAGATTTCAACTTTTAAATTTCAACATAGTCCGATATCGGGCTAAGGACTCCCGATTTCGATTCCGGACATACGTCCAAATCCCAAATCACAACACGGACCCACCTGGACCGTCAAAATACGAATCCGGGTCTGTTTACCAAGAATGTTGACCAAAGTCAACCCAAATGAATTTTTATGCAAAATTTCTTATTTTTATCAGTTTTAACATAACAACTTTCCAGAAAGACGCTCGGACTGCGCATGCAACTCGAGAAAAGCTAAAACATGACCTCTAACAGTTTCAGATCATAAAATTAGGTTTGAATTATAAGATGACCTATCACGTCATTACACCCAGGTATTAATGTCCGTATCTATGACAAGTCTGTAATGTGGGTCGGGCCTAAACGTGCCTCGTGGGCCGGTCCTAAGTGGGCACGGGCTTCGTGGACCAGTCCTAAGTGGGCCTGGGCTTCGTGGGATTTTTTGTAGGAACCGGTTCGGGACTGGGACCACTAACTAATGGTCCCGGGCTAAGCGGGTCGGTCCCGGGCCTATGTGGGCCTGGCGTATTTTTAATTTTTTTTATCTAAGGATATATATATATATAAATATATGTGTGTGTGTGTGTGTGTGTGTGGGGGGGGGAGGGGCGGAGGCGGAGGCGGGGTAGGGGATATGGGGTGGGGCGGGGGGCAAAGAGGTAAGGGGGAAATGGTGCATTTAGGTTGAGAATCGGTCCGTGAAACATAGGGACGTTAACGAGTAAGTCTATCGAGTTGGCGAAGATTATCCAGAAGAGAAAGGTCAATATAACATGTGTTCAGGAGACTAAGCGGGTAGGGTCGAAAGCGAGGAATGTATATGGGTTTAAGTTGTGATACTCTGGATGCTCGAAGGGTAAGAACGGAGTGGGTATTCTGGGAGACAGGGATCTTAGGGAGTCGGTGGTTGAGGTTAGGCGGGTGAGTGATAGACTAATGTTTATTAGGTTAGTGGTTGGATGGTTCACTCTAAATGTTGTTAGCGCCTACGCGCCCCAAGAAGGTCTGGATAAAGAGGTTAAGAGGTGTTTTTGGGAGGGTTTGGATGAAGTGGTGTGCCGCATACCACCCACGGAGAAGTTATTTATAGGAGGGGACTTCAACGGGCATATCGGCGCGTCTGCCAGCGGTTATGGCGAGGTTCATGGCGGCTGTGGCTTTGGGGTCAGGAACGGAGGTGGAACTTCTATATTGGATTTCACTAAGGCGTTTGAGTTGGTGATTGCGAACTCTATGTTCCCGAAGAGAGAGGAGCATTTGGTTACTTTTCGGAGTTCGGTGGCTAAGACTCAGATTGATTATCTTCTCATAAGGATGTATGATAGAGGGTTTTGCAAGGATTGCAAAGTTATCCCGAGTGAATCCCTCGCGACCCAACATAGGCTCTTGGTGATGGATGTCAACATCTCGATAAGGAGGAAGAAGAGGGTGGTTCGGGGTAGTCCGAGGATTAGGTGGGGTGCCTTGACGAAGGAGAATGCGCATGAGCTGCGGAGGAGGTTATTGGCTATTGGGTCCTGGAGAAGTAGTGGAGAAGCTAGCGGCACGTGGACGATGATGGCGAATAGTATTAGGAAGGTAGCAAGAGAGGTATTAGGGGTATCGAAGGGTTACTTGGGNGGGGGGGGGCTAAGTGGTGCCGGCCTATTTTTTTAATTTTTTTTTATCTAAGGCAATTTCTTGTAAATTATATTATATAATTGTGACTTAAATTTTTTAATTCAAATTTAAACACAAAAATATTGTAAAGAGATATTCAAAGGAATGCGTTATAATTTTTATTATTATGGCATTAACAAAACTATAATCTAGTGCAACGTTCAGTAGCCGCCTCCAAACTCTAACAGTAGCCACCGGACAACTGACCAAAAATTTTTCCGTCGATTGCTGGCTATCACTCTCCCTCTATCTCTCTCTCTTTCTTCTCTCATCTGCAAACCCTAGACTCCTCCTCCGGTGACAGTTTAGACCGGCAACCCTCCCCTACGCCTCCTCCCTCATTCTTCTTCTTTTTTTCCCCCCTTTTTATTTCTTCTTCACACGACCTCTTTGGTTCTGGTCAGCGGCTGCCTTCGTCGGTACCTGCTCTGACTGTGGAAGCGGGAAGCCAAGGCTGTCGGACAGTGGGACACCAGGGGCAGTGGTGACAACATCCCCCTCCTCATTTGGTTTATGTATTTCTTTTCAAAAATTTAGGTGGAAAGTCGCGGCGTTAGGACAAGTAGAACGGGTCACCTTAGGTTGGAATTAGAAAGGGACGACGGGAATTTGGAAGTGAGCGCGGTACATTGATCCAGGTTCTGTTCTCGGGAGTTGGTACCTCCCAGTCTCTTGTTTCCCTTATCTTGTGGTAGCTGGTTGTTTCTTATTAGTTGATACTAGTCTAGGCTTTTTTTAGCGGGCATGTAGTACTACCTGTTTCCTTTGCGTTTGGTCATCGCTTGTTCTGGCTGTGGTCTGTGATGGTAGAATAAGGTCATGTCCTCGGGAGGGGTGGGAGGGAAGGGAAGGGGAGGGGCGGAGGCGGAGGCGGGGTAGGGGATATGGGGTGGGGCGGGGGGCAAAGAGGTAAGGGGGAAATGGTGCATTTAGGTTGAGAATCGGTCCGTGAAACATAGGGACGTTAACGAGTAAGTCTATCGAGTTGGCGAAGATTATCCAGAAGAGAAAGGTCAATATAACATGTGTTCAGGAGACTAAGCGGGTAGGGTCGAAAGCGAGGAATGTATATGGGTTTAAGTTGTGATACTCTGGATGCTCGAAGGGTAAGAACGGAGTGGGTATTCTGGGAGACAGGGATCTTAGGGAGTCGGTGGTTGAGGTTAGGCGGGTGAGTGATAGACTAATGTTTATTAGGTTAGTGGTTGGATGGTTCACTCTAAATGTTGTTAGCGCCTACGCGCCCCAAGAAGGTCTGGATAAAGAGGTTAAGAGGTGTTTTTGGGAGGGTTTGGATGAAGTGGTGTGCCGCATACCACCCACGGAGAAGTTATTTATAGGAGGGGACTTCAACGGGCATATCGGCGCGTCTGCCAGCGGTTATGGCGAGGTTCATGGCGGCTGTGGCTTTGGGGTCAGGAACGGAGGTGGAACTTCTATATTGGATTTCACTAAGGCGTTTGAGTTGGTGATTGCGAACTCTATGTTCCCGAAGAGAGAGGAGCATTTGGTTACTTTTCGGAGTTCGGTGGCTAAGACTCAGATTGATTATCTTCTCATAAGGATGTATGATAGAGGGTTTTGCAAGGATTGCAAAGTTATCCCGAGTGAATCCCTCGCGACCCAACATAGGCTCTTGGTGATGGATGTCAACATCTCGATAAGGAGGAAGAAGAGGGTGGTTCGGGGTAGTCCGAGGATTAGGTGGGGTGCCTTGACGAAGGAGAATGCGCATGAGCTGCGGAGGAGGTTATTGGCTATTGGGTCCTGGAGAAGTAGTGGAGAAGCTAGCGGCACGTGGACGATGATGGCGAATAGTATTAGGAAGGTAGCAAGAGAGGTATTAGGGGTATCGAAGGGTTACTTGGGCGGGCACAGGGGTGGCTGGTGGTGGAACACCGAGGTACAGTGTAAGGTGGAGGAAAATAAAGCGGCGTATCGACGGTTAGTGGAGAGTACGGACGAGGAGGAGAGGTAGAGGAACATAGTAAGTTATAAAGAAGCTAAGAAGGTGGCGAAGTTAGCGGTCACAGAAGCGAAAAGTGCATCATTTGGTCACATATACGAAGAATTGGGGGAAAAGGTGGAGATAAGAGGTTATTCTGGCTAGCCAAGGCGAGAGAGAAGACGGCTCGAGATCTAGACCAAGTGAGGTGCATCAAGTACGAGGAAGGACAAGTGTTAATGGAGTACACGCAGATTAAGAGGAGGTGGAAGACGTACTTCCACAAGCTGCTAAATGACGAAGGGGACAAAGACATTGTGGTAGGAAAATTGGAGAACTCCGAGTGTCATCGAGATTTTAGCTACTGTAGGCACATTAGAGTCGAGGAGGGTGTCGGGGCTATGAGTAAGATGAGTAGGGTAATAGCGACAGGGCCAGATGAAATTCTAGTAGAATTTTGGAAATATGTGAGTAGAGCAGGATTGGAGTGGCTAACTGGGCTGTTTAATGTTATTTTCAAGACGAAGGAGATGCCAGAGGAATGGAGGTGGAGTACGATGATTCCGGTATACAAGAACAAAGGCGATATCCATAACTGTAACAACTATAGGGGCATCAAGCTGCTGAGTCATACCATGAAAGTGTGGGAGAGGGTAGTGGAGGCGAGGGTGAAGAGGCTAGTGTCGATATCCGAGCACCAGTTTGGGTTCATGTCTGGTCGTTCCACTACAGAAGCGATCTATCTTATTCGGAGGTTGGTGGAACTGTACAGGGATAGGAGGAAGGATTTGCACATGGTGTTTATTGACCTAGAGAAAGCTTATGATAAGGTACCTAGGGAAGTTCTTTGGAGATGCCTGGAGGTGAAAAGTGTTCCGGTGGCTTATATTAGGGTGATTAAGGATATGTATGAGGGAGCTAAGACTCGGGTTAAGACAATGGGAGGGCGACTCAGAGCATTTCCCGGTGGTTATTGGGCTATACCAAGGTTCTGCGCTCAGCCCATTCTTATTTGTCTTGACGATGGACGCACTGACACACCATTTTCAAGGGGAGGTACCATGGTGTATGTTATTCGCGGATGATATAGTACTGATTGATGAGATGCGGGGTGGTGTTAACGAGAGGTTGGAGGTTTGGAGACGGACCCTTGAGTCTAAAGGTTTCAAGATGAGCAGGACTAAGACTGAATACATGGAGTTCAAGTTTAGCGGCGTGCTGGGTGAAGCGGACGTGGACGTGAGGCTCGATTCACAAGTCATCCCCAAGAAAGGGAGCTTCAAGTACCTGGGGTCGATTATTCAGGGGGATGGGGATATTAACGAGGATGTCACGCACCGTGTAGGAGTGGGTGGATGAAATGGAGGATAGCGTCTGGTGTCCTGTGTGACAGGAAGGTGCCTCTGACACTCAAAGGAAAGTTCTATAGAACGGTGGTTAGGCCGGCCATATTGTATGGTGCAGAGTGCTGGAGAGTGAAGAATTCTCATATCCAGAAGATGAAAGTCGCATAGATGAGGATGCTGATATGGATGTGCGGACACACTAAGCTAGATAAGATTAGGAATGAAGATATTCGGTTGAAGGTGGGCGTGGATCCCATGGAAGGCAAGATACGAGAAGCTAGGCTTAGATGGTTCGGGCACGTGAAGAGCAGAAGCCTGGATGCACCGGTGAGGAGGTCTGAACGGCTGGCCTTGACGGGTATGAGGAGAGGTAGAGGGCGTCCTAACAAATATTGGGGAGAGGTGATCAGGCAGGACAAAGTGCGGATGCAGATTTCCGAGGACATGGCCCTTGATAGGAAGTTGTGGAGGTCGAGCATTAGGGTAGTTGGTTAGGAGATAAGAGGCTAGTGTGTTAGTGTCTTGTTTTAGGCTGCTAGGGGCTCCGGTTGTGTTCTTAATACTTCTTTAGGGTTGAAAGTTAGTCTATTGTAAGTTTAGCGGCCCGTTGTGTACATATTATTCCCTTGCGTATGTAGTATTGTGCCTTTGTTGATGCTTAGTGGTACTACTTTACTTTCTATTTTTTTGGTTATTGTGTTGCTGATGTTATTTGCCTATATTCCTTTGCTGCTACTGATACATTATCTCTTTCTCTCCTTGTTGTGCCGAAGGTCTACCGGAAACAACCTCTCTACTCCTCCGAAGTAGGGGTAAGGTCTGCGTACACACTACCCTCCTAGATCTCACATGTGGGATCTCACTGGGTTGTTGTTGTTGTATGGAATTAACAAAATATGGGAATATCTTACTTAGTCTTCCTCCCCTCAATGGAATGAGCAGAACAAGGTGCTAATACCACCATTGAGAAGAAAAAGAAATTAATCAATATGTGCCAAAATACAAGTTACATATTATTTTATATTGTATCTCTTAAAAATTTCATAAATCCTTCAAGGTCCGGAGGAATTTCCGTTGGTGGTGGCAGAAAAAAATCTTGTTCATCACCGCTTCCGGGAGAAGCAGCATCCTCCGCAAGTTTAACTAGCATTACTTCGTAAGCTTCGTCTACCTCTAGTTGTGATTCAGCAAGTCCAAATTTTCTTCGTTCCGAACGAATCAAATCTCTGAAAAGTACTGATTTTTCCAAGATCTCCCTCATAGACCCTCTATAATCACCTAGTTGAAGCCATGCTTGACTGAAAGCGCTCTCCGTTGCCACTGTTGAAGCATGAATAGTTAAAATGTCTCGAGCCATCCTTGAAAGAATCGAAAAGTGTTTTTCTTTGTCCTTCCACCCTTCCAAAATATTAAAGGAGCCGTCGGGATTCACTTCCTCAATTACCTGCGACAAATTAACTTCAAGCTCATTTAGTTGTGAACAATCACTAGTGTTGGAACCTTGCGAACCCCTGAACCCCGCCCAAGCACTAAGTGATCTTACTCCTACAGTTCTTTTAGATGATTAAGAACTAGAAGAAGTAGGAGTTGGAACATTTGGTCTAGCATGATCTAATGCAATTTGATAAGCACTATAAATAGTTTGAGCATTTATTTTAATTGAGGCTATTGCTTCCGGAAGTGTAGGCAACTCCTCATCTTCAAGTGTTAAACTATTATAAATAGTTTCATACTAAAATTGAGGACCTCCTAATTTCATAGTAGGATTTAACAAGGCAGCAACACCATAAATAGGGGAAATAGGGAAAAAATATTTTTTAAACTTTTTTCTCGTAGAATCAATAGCAAGTTGATAAATTACCCCACCCTCTGAAAAATGAGTAAACAAATTTGCAAGTTCTGCAATATAAACTAAACAGTTAGAAATTCTTGCCAAGCTAAATGAGTAACACTTTTTGCCAATTCTTCACGATCTTTTCTTGGACATAATATAAAATACCACTGGTAACAGTGTTAATTCCCGGTTTAAATTGATTTGACCCGGTACTAGGGTCAACCTGACTTGGTAAACTTGTCCCCTCGGCCAAAGCTTTCATTTGAAGATATTTGACTTTATCTTTAGGGTGTATCAATATGTGTCTACACAAACTCCCCCCTTTTCAATATGTGTCTTCCCCAACCCCCCCCCCCCCCCAACAACATTCAAAAAATTTAAAAGCTAACTCCTTGCCACAAGTTTTACACGTAGCCTTATTTTTTCTCTTAGTTGAATAAAAAATGGCCAAACAAGAGATGTTTCGCTCCATTTAGAAGGTTGTCTAGAAAAAGTAGAGGTAGTAACATGAGGGTCAGACGGGGAATCATTTGGATTATTATCAATTGGGTTAACTTCAACAACAGGACTAGTGGGTGTATCGTCATCAGGTTGCGTTTTATCAAAATCTATATTTACATTATCATTTTCCTCATCATTTTCATCAATAGTTGGATTACCATAAAGAGCATTCATATATTCATGGTTAAATTGTTCACCTGGTGCAATATAATGGTAAAATTGACTATCGGTAAATTATAATGAAGTATTATCGCTATCAAGAATAGCAGGTGTAGGATGGGTAACATGTTTGGGTCGGGGAGCCGGGGGAAGTGGAGGAAGAACAACTTGGCTAGATTCACCAATCTTGGATTTTCCCTTACTTTTACTAAATATTTTTTTAAAGAATAGGCTGTCTTAATTATAATTATACAAAGTAAAACAAACAAAACTATAATATTAAAACTTAAGAGTTGGAACGAGTTTACCGAATTGATTAACAACTTGTTGAAAATTAATTATCGTTGAAGACTTAAATACTTCAATTCACTAACTTCACAATTTCTCACAAATTGCAACAATAAAGTAAGCAATTATAGAAGAAAATTAGAGAGAGATTGTGAGAGATTAATAGTTTTGTGAGAAAATGAGAATGAGGGGGTATTTATAGTTGAAAANAAAAAATAATAGAAGGTGGGGAGGTAGACGGAGGGGGGGGGGGGGGGGGGGAGGTTAAATGACTATTTTAGAAATAGCCAACGGCTAAAAACGACCATTTTTTAAATGAACCAACGGCTAGAAACTACCATTTTGGCAGTTTTTTTTTAAAAATAGAATAGTTGTTGGGCCCGTTTAGGCCCACTTAGGGCCGTTCGAACCGGCCCACTTACCAGCCGGTCCCGGTCCTAAACAATCCCGGTCTCGCAGGCCTTTATCAAGGGACTGTCCCACTTGGAAGCCCACCCCCACCTGGTCCCGGTCCTAAATGGTTAGGCCTGTTTAGGTCCACTATCCATTTGGGTTCGCGGGCCCAGGCCTAACCGGCCCATATGCCACCCTTAATCTATGATGCTTTCACTGATAAGTATCTCAACTCACAACCTTTAAAATATGTCAACAAACAACCTCTTGTACACTCTTAGGATGAAGCAAAAAGAAATCCAGTTGACAACATCTATGAACAATTAAGAAATATCAAAATTCAAGGTGGAAAACCATCTCTTGATGATGGAAGTAGTTTTGATAATCCACTAGAAGAGCACATGGTTTTGAAAAAAAAAAAGGAAAAGAAATACTAATGACTCTAAGCACTTGCATGACACAAAGAATACTATCACTACAAGTGTCAATAACGTGGCACAAAATCCTTTTCATAATAATAAACCAAATCTCTTGCTTAATCAAATTAATTTGGAAGACAAATTGCAAAAGACCAATCGGGCACACCAAGGGAACTACAATTACCCTACCAATTATAATTACCCTACTAATATAGACTTAACTAATAATAAGCGACATGCAAAATACCTCCCTTCTAACCAACCACAAATACTACACATGGAAGATAATAAGAGCCAAGTTTCGAAGGCCATATCCATGCAAGATTTGGATATAAACCTTACGCTACTCCCTCAAAATCTCATGCAAATAGATACCATCATTACAACCTCTTCCATTACCATAGACGCCAGCGTCAATATATAACAAGAAAATGATCAAAATGCCAAGAGTTCCACTAACATTAAGAAGAAGGTACAGACTCATCCAAATGTGCCATCTCTCTCGACAACAAACCATGAACAATCTGCCACCCCTACCTCCCCACTTTCCCTCCAACCCAGTGATTTACACCCAACTACCAAATCCACCAAACAATCTACCATAGTCTTGGGTGGAACTGGGCCTTCAAGGTCATGCAATATCCTTCAATTTGGAGATCAATGGACAAGAATCCATATTGATAATCCAAAACACTCATTATCTTGCACAACTAATCTCGGAGGGAATGACACTTGCTATGAACAACTACATAAACCAAATGTGGATGAACAACATCCTACAACCTATTGCACCCTCGATGAACCAAAACCTAGTTCACACCATGCAACATATGTGGAATGTTCCAAGCAGATCCAATCCACAAAATTCACCTCTAAACCTCCCCTTCTTTGCATCGGGGGATCTAATACTACTGAATCCAATCTTCACACAATGGACTGCACAACATATGCAAAACCAACCACTAGATCCATAGGTAGATCGAATGAAAGATCTAGTTCAACCACCAAACATGAAAAATCAGGAAGGAATACAGGAGGAAGAAGAGGATGAGGACACCATGCCACACTTGGGGGAACCATCAATAGCATTTTCAAGCCTAAGCGAGGTAAAAATACTGATATTCAAGGAGATGCTAGACAATAAGTCTATCTTCAACTGGCTAGTGACACTCTACAAGTGCTCACTAGACATAAGACCCCCACATGACCCTACAGTGGGGAAGAATGGTTTAATCATAGAACAATTAGATATGGTTTACTCGAATGAAGATTGGATATATGTGTTTCCTAATATTACCATAACCCACCTCTCCAAAACTCACTCAGACCACAACCCTATTCTTATTAATCATAATAATAGGATTAACATGAGTCAATAGACCTTTTAGGATAGAAACATTTTGGTCATATAGTTGGGAAATAAAAATTTAGTAGGTGGTACGAAGTTCTTTAAACATAATGTTTTAGAATGAAAGAAAAATACTTTTGGTAATATTCTTGCCAAGAAAAGGAAAATTCTGAGAAGAATTGATGGAATTCAAAATTCTCCTAGCCATACTACTAGAAACTACCTTAGGAATCTAAAAAGAACTCTCATTGAAGACTATAATACCATCTTAAAACAAGAGGAAGAATACTGAAAATTGAGATCTAGGTCACTTGGCTAAACGACGACGATGCTAATACTAAATTTTTCCATATTAAAGCTACTAACAGAAGAAGGAGAAATAACATTGTTTTCTTCAAAGATAATTATGAGAATTGGATTGAGGACCAAACTCTCTAATAAACCATACAACAAATTATTTATTTAGCATTTTTACAACCTCCCATGAAAAACCAGATTAGTCAAATATCAAACATGACAAGGAAAACTTTCATAATATTGATCTCTCGAGCCTTTATAAACCTTTGAGAAATAATGAGATAAGAAATGTTGTCTTCTCCTTTAAACCATAAAAATTCCCAGGCACAGATGGGTTACCTCCATTTTTCTTCCAAAAATATTGGCACGTAATAGGAAGTAAGGTCATAAATTTGTGCGAAAATATTTTTCAAACAAAAGTAATACCACCTGACATTAATAATACTTACCTTTGCCTAATCCCTAAATTTAACAATGCTAATGATCTTAAGAAATTTCGGCCTATTAGCCTGTGTAACACCATCTACAAGGTTATAACAAAAAAATTTGTCAATTGAATCAATCCCTTCCTATAACATCTAATAAATATACAACAATCTAGATTTCTAAAAAATAGGCGGGCAAGTGATAATGCTATCATTATCCAAGAGGTAATAAATAAGTTTAATTCCTCAAAAGGAAGGAAAAGCTTAATCCTTAAGATTGATTTGAAAAAGGCTTTCGATAAGCTAGAATGGTCTTATATTTACAGAACTCTAAAATATTTTTAACTTCCTCCAAATATATCTTCCCTAATTCTTAGCTGCATCACAACGAGTACTATTTCAATTCTAGTAAATAAAAACAAAACAAAAGAATATTTCCCACAAGGGGAATTAGACAAAGTGGCCCCGTTTTTCCGTACTTATTCATCTTATGCATAAATATGCTTTCCAAAAATATTGATAGTCAATTTCACATAAAAAAAATGGGACCCTATTAAACTAAATCCTAGAAGCCTCCAACCCTCATCCCATTTTTCCTTTGCAGATGATCTAACTTTAATGGGACAAGCCAACGAAAATAATATTCACACAATTTGGAGGACTATGGAGAGTCTTTGTCACTATTCCGGATTGAATATCAACAGAGAAAAATCCAAACTAATTATTTCCAGAATTGCAAAACTTCTAATAAAGACTTGGCTACGATTATGTTTGATATTAAAATTGGTAATAACTTTGGAATATGCCTAGGTTATCCTATTCTAAATAATAATCCCAACCATAAGGGATATCAACCATTAACTGAAAAAAAGAGAGCAAGATTAAACAATTGAATGCTAGGTGGTTAAGTATGGCAGGCATGAGCACCTTAGTAGCTTCTACTCTTAATACCGTTCCAAATCACCTAATGCAAATATCTCTTCTTCCGAACAAAACTCTGAAGGAAATAGACTTCCTATGGGGTACTACGGGGGAAAAGAAAAAACTACATTTAATTAGGTGGGACACTATAACTAGAACAAAAGATCAAGGCGGCCCAGGTATTAAAAAAGCTAAGTCGAAAAACTTAGCTCTATTAACCAGTTTGGCTTGGAGAATCCTTAATAACCCACTTTTCTTTGGGCGAAAGTCCTAATTAGTATATATGGGAAGAGTAGAAACACTAAGAGTGGCTCACATACTTGGAACAGTCTCCTAAAGGGATGGATTATTTTCAACAAAGGCATAGGGGGACAAGAAACCAATATTCAAACCTAAATATCTGGGACACAAACTAGATTCCAAATATTATCAACCTTAGAAGCAATATTACCGGCCTACTAACAATAAATGAGAGCATTTTAACTATTAAAGATATATGTGATAAAGAATCTTGGGACCTGAGTAAAATCTCCCTTGAACTACCTCATAACATTATCACTAACATTAATGCTTTAACCCCCAACATGCATATTACTTCTCCCAACAATCTCATATGGAGCATGAATCCTAGTGGTATTTTTTCTACAAATTCTATTTATAAGTTAATTGATGATCAAGCATCTCTAAACATCAACTTCAATTGGATATGGGACTTAAAATTTCCTAACAAGGTTAAATTCTTTACATGTATATGCTACCATAACAGACTTCCAAGTAGAGTTTACCTTAGCAAAATTGGTGTTAATATTGATCCTAAGTGCCCAACGTGCAAAAAAACAAATGAAACATTAGCCCGGATCTTCTGGGAATGTAACATTGCACAAACATATTGGAAATTAATGGGAGGGACTATCAATCCTTAAATGTATACAACTCACTGGGTTAATGTAACGACCCGACCGGTCCTTCCGTGAGATTTGACCCGTTTCCTCTTTTTCAGCTTCTTCATGTGTCATTTAGCCTATTTATGATATGTTGGGGGTCGGTGGTCGCGGTGAGAATTGAGAAACTTAGTCTCTTAAATGAGCTTAATAATTGAAAAGGTCAATCGGGAGTTGACTGATAGGTAAACGACCTCGGAATGTGGATTTTATGGCTCGAATAGCTTCTTTAAGTGATTTGGGACTTAGGAGTGTGTTCAGATTGTGATTTTGATGTCCGTAGTAGAATTAGGCTTGAATTGGCAAAATTGAGTTTTTGGCGATTTCTGGTCGGCAGTGGAGGATTTGCTATCGGGGTCGGATCCGGAAGTTGGAGCAGGTTTGTAGTGTCATTTTGGACGTGTGTATAAATATTTAGGTCATTCGGATGTGTTTTGGCTAGTTTCGGCATCGTTGGTGATTTTTGGAAATTTTAGGAATCTTAGGCTTGAATCATGAGTTGAATTGGAGTTTCGATGTTATTTTGGGTGTTCTGAGAGTTTGACTAGGTCCGGGTGATCATTTATGACTTGTTTGTGTTTTTGGTTAAGGTCCCTAGGGGCTCAGATTGATTTCGGATGGTCGTCGGAAGGATTGGAGTTGAGAAATTGTAGCTGAAGCTGCTGGTTTGGGAGAGTTTCTGGTTTTTCCACACCTGCGAAAGGGGAGCCGCAGGTGCGAGGTCGCACATGCGGTCTTGTAGCCGCAAATGCGGACTTTTGGCTAGATGGAGGAGTTACGTGGGTGCGAGGTATTTACCGCACGTGCGAAGCCGCAAATGCAAAAATTTGAGCGCAGGTGCGAAAGCTTGGCTTTTGAGTGACGTCCGCAGATGCGCGTAAATGGCCGTAGGTGCGGGACCACTGGACAGAAGGGTATATAAACCAGCCTTCGCGAATATGAGCCATTTTTTGAATATTTTTCATCCGGGATTAAGCTTTGGGAGAGGGTTTTGAACGAGGAAATCAAGAGAACTTCGTTGAGGTAAGATATTTGAATCTAAAACTCATTTCTATGTGATTTTTGGACTGATTTAGGGTGAAATTATGGGAAACATTAGTGTGTAAATTAGGAGTTAGAGCTTGGAAATTTGAGAATTTGATTGAGGAATTAAAGGGGCAATTGTGGTCCGATTATGATGTTCTTAGGATGTATAGAATCGTGGGAGAATCAGGATTCCGATTTTGTAAATTTTATTGAATTCCGAGACGTGGGTCGGGGGGTCGGGTTTGTCCAATTTCGGATTTTGTGTCTAATTTTGATAATTTTTGAATGAGTTTCGTCTCCCTAGCATATTTTGATGTTATTAATCTGATTTTTGATAGACTCGGAGTATTTGGGAGCTGATTCGAGAGGCAAGAGCATCGCGGAGTAGATTTTGGGCCGGTTTGAGGTAAGTAACGATTATAACTCTAGACCTGAGGGTATGAAACCCCGATATTTCGTATTGTTTTGATAAATGAGGTGACGCACATGCTAGATGACGGGCGTGTGGGCGTGCACCATTGAGGATTATGACTTGGCTATCCTGTATTTTAGAGACTTATATTCTATTATGGGCTATATGCCATGTTTGGGGCCTTGTGCCAACCTGTTTAGACCCTCAGGGGTAATTTTCCATTATCCTCACACTATTTTGATAGAAAATTTATGAACTCAGTCATGCTTTATATCTGTTGTTGTTATCATTGTTACCACACTATTTTAGAATACTGGGAGGTATTTTGGGCTGAGTTCCGTGAGTTGAGATGAGTTGCCCGAGTGGCTTGTGAGGGTGACTGAGTGAGGCCGAGAGCCGAGTATGTGAGGTTATTTACGGATTGGTCTGCACGCCGCAACAATAGATATTATATGGATCGGTCTGCACACCGCAACAATATATATATATATTGGATCGGATTGCATGCCGCAGCAATATAGCGGTTGGGCTGTAGGAGCCCCTCCGGAGTCTGTACATCCCCAGTGAACGTAGTCGACTGTTATTTGGATTGGGTTACTTAGGCCTTCAGACACCGGGGGCAGCTTCAGCCTAGCCGGTTGCACAGGTCCAGGATTATGTGATTTCAGTCATCCCATATGACGAGAAGCGTAGGTTGGAAAGATTTGGTAGACTTCAGCCTCCGACATTCTGTGGTTCCGAGGGCGAGGATGCCCAGGGCTTCTTAGAAAGGTTTCATAGGATTCTCCGCACTGCAGGGATACTGGAGACTAAGCAAATTAACTATTAGTGCAGCTTGGCAATAGCCAGCCTCTTTTGTAGGAAAACTTTCGTATCTATGATATAGTTTGCCTTCTTGGAATCTCTTGCTCTGTTCCTTATACTGTGGTATCAGAGCAAGCCCATCCTTTCGGAGGGAGGAACATGTTTACTAAATATGTCTGAGTCGTTTCCATCATCCTCTTCCTTAGCAAAAATGAATATGTCTCCTACTCTATATAAAACTTTGTCCAAAAAATATGATTATCTCTATGAAGTAGATATCCTACATCCAAGCATTTGTTTTCATGTTTTTTGGACTTTTGGGTTGATGAAGTTTTAGGTTCAGGTGGCTTTTTGGATTCTGGGGTGATTTCACTATCTTCCCAACTTGGAGTGAATATTTCTGGTAATTTTGGCCATTCATGGGGTTTATAATTGACCAGAAAATCATATTTACCTAGATGGCTTAATGAACCAATTGAAGGGTCTTTGTTTTCATATTTGGCTCGAAACTGTTTTTTTTAATAGTTTTCCCTTTTTTCTTGGATTTGGGCTTGTTGAGGCCAAATCTTTCCCAGTGACGCTGGTGGTGTTCATCATATTCTCCAATTGGATCTTCCAAATAATCTTGGCAATCACAATTGAGATCTCATGGGCAGTGTCCCGTAAAGGGGCATTTGTACCACCAAAACCTTTTTCCGTCTTTGTCAAAGTGTCTACACCAGTCATGTTCTTCCATGATAGTTTGTATATT
>MDKH01153017.1:0-10403 GCA_005239495.1 Nicotiana undulata | reverse complement strand
AATCAAATCTTAAGAACTTAAAATTCTAGAATTCATTTCCAATACGCCGAACTGGCCTAAACTACTCAGAATGACATCAAACTTTGCAGATAAGTTATAAATGACACTACGGTACTATTCCCGGTCTCGGAATCTCACTCGGACCTTGGGAACATAACATCACTTTCCAAGCCACATTTCAAATTCTTTAAAACCTCAAAACCTCATTTTGATCCGAAACCACTCAATTCACGCCCGTTTTACACCAAATTTTACAAATAAGACAAATAATATACAATAAACATGTTCCGGGCTCCGGAACCATAATACGGGCCCGGTAACACGGTTTTCACATAATTATTCACTTTTATATTCCTTTATTATTTTCAGAAAACAATTTCTTTTAAAAATTCATTTCTCGGGCTTGGGACCTCGGAATTCAGTTCCGAGCATATGCCCAAGTCCCATATTTTCCTACGTACCCTCCGGGACCGTCGAATCACGGGTCCGGGTCCGTTTACCAAAAATGTTGACAAAAGTCAACTATATTCATTTATTAATTATCAAAACTCATTTTCATCAAATTTTCACATAATAGCTTCCCGGCTACACGCCCGGGATGCGCACGCATATCGAGGTAAGACTAACGGAGGCTCTCGGAGCCTCGGAACACAGATACAGCTTAAATTACGTAAGATGACTTTTTGGGTCATCGCACTCGTAGTTCCAAATGATTATGCAGTACAGGGGGGTCTCCCGAAATACGTTCGTAGTACCATATTAAATATATAGCGCTTGGGGGGATCTCCCAGAATACGTCTGTAGTCCCAATTTAAATATGCAGTACAGGGGGGTCTCCTGGAATACGTCCATAGTCCCAATTTAAAAATGCGACGCAAGGCAAAATGATAGGTTTGGCATCGAATTAAACAATTTATACTAACAACAAATAAGGAAAATAGGGACTTAACTAAGCATGAGCACATAGTGTCATATAAGCAACTAAAACACGTAAGCGGGCTTCTCTAATCTAAGCTAAGCAAATTTAACGTAAGAGTACAATTTAATAAGAGAAAAATAATTTATGATTTAAGGATGAAAAACAGGATTTTTTCAATAACAATCTGTGTACGTACTCGTCACCTCACGTACACGGCGCTCACAAATCAAATAACATCAAATATCCTAAGGGAAAGTCCCCAACACAAGCCACTTACCCCAACCGCTCAAATCAACTCGGGATCACAGCCACGAGTAATTGACTCCAAATGGCCGAATCTATTCAAATTAATTGTATAGTGTAAATATAACTTTAAGTAACTAATTTAACTAATAAATTCGAAGCTAAACGCGAAATTAGGAAAATCGCCCCAAAAAGTCTCCCCGGGCTCACGTCTCGGAATCGGGTAAAATTTACAATTCGAACACCCATTCACTCACGAGTCTAACCATGCCAAAATTACTCAAATTCTCGATCAAAATCCCAATTTTCGGCCTAGGAACTTTTCCCAATTTCCCCCGTATTTTTCACCCCAAATCCGAAATTAGATGATAAAACTAAGCATAGATTAGTGGGAATTAATTAAAACTAAGTTAGAATCACTTACCCCAAACACCCACGTGAAAATCCCTCCAAAGAATTTTAGAAAAAGGTGGCTTAACTAACGAAATAAAGATGGAACTAGATACATTCTTAAAAGAAAGTGCTTTAGCTTTTATTTAATACAATACAAGGAAAGGAAAAAGGTCTCTTAGAGGTACCACAAATAATGGACTTACTAGTTTTTTTTCTATCTATGAAGTAGGACGACGTACGTATGTCATGTAGTTTTTGTTTTTGTACCTTTGCCGTCCCTCAGCCCCTCTCCCACCTTTTCTATCTATCATTAGAAGTAGGGCGGGTGGCGTACCTCACTAAGCTATCGATCGTGAAGCTATCGCCCGATTCAACCAACCGTCTGTCCTGGTGCCTTTGCTACTGATTTGACCGCTTCTCATCATTAATCCGAGTTCACCTTGGCCCTCGCCCCAGAGTCTTCACCTAATCCCGAGCTCTCAAGTCCAAATGATGGAAAATGACCTAAACCCTCTATTTTG
This sequence comes from Nicotiana undulata, assembly GCA_005239495.1. Lineage (NCBI taxonomy): Eukaryota > Viridiplantae > Streptophyta > Magnoliopsida > Solanales > Solanaceae > Nicotiana > Nicotiana undulata. Next base: position 8,327 of record MDKH01153017.1, on the reverse strand, counting down.
AACATTTTAAATTTGTCCAAGCATTTCTTAATCGCGATCGCGAAGAACAATTTGCTGCCTCATATTTTTACTCTACGCGACTGCGTCTCAACCACGTGAACGTGATGAAATGGTTCCTCTAAATTACGCGATCGCGATTGACCACACACGATCGCGAAGGGTTAAAGCCCAGCTTCCTTTGCCGCCTTATTTCTTCTTCGCGAGTGCGACCTGGCCCACGCGTTCGCGATGCACAACCTGACTGCCCTACGCGATTGCATCCCTTTCTCACCGCAAAGAGTTAACCCAGCTGGCCTTTCGATTTCTCTATGCGATCGCGTACTTCCTCACGCAATCGCAATGAAGAACACCAGCTGCAGACACCAGCAAAAACCAGCATGCTTCTAAAGTCCAAAAATGACCCGTTGAGCATCCGAAACACACCTGAGGCCCCTGGGACCTCAACCAAACCTACCAACCAATCCCATAACACCATACGAACTTAGTCGAGCCTTCAAACCACCTCGAACAACACCGAAAATACGAATTAAACACGGATTCAAGCCTAAGAACTTAGCATTTTTTCAAAATCTATAAACGATACTAAAACACGTCAAACCTAGTCCGAATGACCCCAAATTTGACAAACAAGTCACAAATGACACTACGAACCTACATCCACTTCAGGAATTCCATTTCGAGCTCGATATCAAAATTTCCTCTATTGGCCTAAATCGCCGAAAATCTAACTTTCGCCAATTCAAGCCTAAATCTACTACAGACCTCCAAAACACGAACCTTCTTGTCTGCATAACTCTTCTGTCGGGACTAGGTTGTGTGAAGTCTCTCCCAAATCACCTTCACCTTGTGCAGGGCATCCTGGACCAAATCTGTACCCGACAATCGGTTCTCACCCGGCTCAAACCATCCCACTAGGGACCGGCACCACCTACCGTACAAAGCCTCATATGGTGTCATCTGAATGCTGGACTAGTAACTGTTGTTATAAGAAAACTCTGCAAGTGGCGAGTATTGGTCCCATGACCTCCGAACTCCATCACACATGCACGGAGCATATCCTTAAGAATCTGAATCGTGCGCTCGAACTGCCGTCTGTTTGAGGGTGAAAAGTTATGCTCAGCTCCGCCCTAGTGCCCAATTTCTATTGTACGGCCCTACAAGGTGAAAGCTTTGAATTAAAATGAAGAAATAAGGAAGGGGCCATAAATACTCTGGCACAAGGAGGGGGAAACTCTGGCACAAGGAGGGGGAAACAAGGTGAAAGCTTTGAATTAAAATGAAGAAAGAACTAGTGAAAGAACGAAGGACTCTGTAAAGGATATGATCGCCCAAAGCAGCAAAGTCTTCAAACGAAGAGAGCAAATGTATTTATAGGGCGAGCGACGATTGTTCGCCTACGTTGAAGGGCAATTAATTATGACCATTCCATTACCACTTTTTGGGAAGTGAACCGGTGGGACCGCCACGGCCACTCCACAAGTCATGGCCCCTATATCAATTGCAACTCGATATGGTACCCTATCTCGAAGATCTCTACTATTACAGTTACGATCTCTAAGGAGCCATCAACATCAATTTAACCTCGAGACGGTACCTGATCTTGAGGATTCTCGTTATCTTACCAGGCTCTAAGGGGCTTCCCGTGCCAATCTGGCCATGAGATAGTGCCCGATCTTGGAGATCTCTATTGGTATGACTATGGGCTCTTGGGAGCCATCGATATCAATCTAGCCTCGAGACAGTCCCCGATCTCGAGAATCTTCACCACTATTTATACGGCTTTCTAAAGGAATTATTATTCCAGCCTCGAGATGGTACCCGATCTCGAGGATCCCTGCCACTACAGACATAAGCTCTAGAGAGAGCTTTCGAAGATCCACATATCTATTTAGCCCGAGATGGTACCCGATCTCGGGGGCTTTATTATTCTAAGAATGGGCTCTGGAGAAACCAACCTCAAAGTCCGAGAGAATGCCTTTGCCTGGAAGAAACTAAAAGACAAAGCGGAAAAACCCTTTTGTATTCACAAAAAATATATTTGCAAAATATGTATCTCTATAAAGTTCCCCCAAGGAGGTGATGCACAAAAAAAAAAGGAAAGCAAGTCTACTCATCGCCGTCACCATTTGATGAGCTGATGCCGGAGTCTCTATCAGATCCTTCGCCCGAGGAAGTCGAGAATGCCGATTCTTCTTCTAAAATCCTGGCCTTCTCAATCTCCTCAGAGAGATCGGCACCGTTGGCACTTGCTTCCTCGAGGGCCTGCTTCCTAGCTTGTGAACGGGCATGAGCAACGGCCCGAGTTAGTTTGAGCCCGGCCTCCTCATATATTTGTCTAGCCCGATTATTTGCAGCAACTGCATCTCTTTTGTATGAGGCAACATGATCATCATCCTCAGCTTTGGCCGCAGATAGCAAAGCAACCTCCTCTTTGGCGCTTCAAAGAAGGTTCTGGGTCGAGGTCAACTCTCCCCGTAAAAAGTCCCTCTCCGAGGCCACGGTTTCGTTCCACCTTTTTAGATCGAGGATCTATGCATCTTTGGCCACGGCCTCTTCTTGAAGCTGCCCCATCAATAGGACATTCTTTTGTTTGATATGCAAAACAAATCAATTCAGTAAAGCACCGACATGCGAGAATAAGGAAATGAACTCATGTGTCACGTTACCTACTCGGTGAAGCTAGTCCGCTCCTGGTGCACCCCCTCCAGACTGGTCCGGAGCTCATTCAGCTCCTCATCCTTCGGGAGGAGGAAGTTTTAGATGCATTCAGCTCCGATTTGAGCTTCTCGAGCTCCTCCTCACGCCTAGTGAGCTCATCCTGAAGCTTAGAAAAGGCATGGTCGTACAGCTTCTTGACATGTAATATGAAGGAGTGGAGTCAGAAAACGAAGGTAGATAAATGAAGCGAATGAAGTGCCGAAGAGGATTACCCGCTTTTGAAGTTTTCCTGCTTCTTCAAAGGCGTCGGGGGCATCAAGATCGGTGTCTTCCTCAAGGCCGGCGAAGTAGTCTTTAAATATATCGTTCTCTCCCTGAGAGACCCCTACGTCTGTGGCACCTCTGTTATGCGCATCCCCTATCTCTCCTAAGGAAAATGAGGGTCTCATATCGAGGTCGCCGACAACATTGATCTCTGTTGAAGTTTCTGCTTGGCCCCGAAATACTTCGGATTCAAGCTCTCCGAACTTGCCAACTGAGGACTCACCAGCACAGAATGTACCATGTTCGATCTGAGGCTCAGAGATTGCACCTTCCCCAGTGATTTACTCTGTTCGAGGTTGGTCTGACTCGGCCACCTCTGACTCGGAGACCTCCTGCCCGGCAGCTTTTAGAGTGCCAGCACTCCGCCTTACCCTTTGTGCCAAAGGGCGTTTATTATTATCATTATCTTCATCTGCAGCACGCAGACTCGCCGCAGCAGTTGAGGTTAAGACCGTGGCATCGGTCCAAGCCTTGCGGACTTTGGTTTTCTTCGGTTTAAGAGACTCTTCCGAAGTCTCCTTCTACCTCTTCTTACCCTTTTCGAGTTTCAAAGTTTCTGCTTCGCCAGGCGGGGGAGGCCTCATTAACACGTTGTCCCCAAGGCCTGCACAAACAAGACGTATTAGGCTTACTGTCACAAAAAAAACACTTACATGGAAACCAACAATGATCACATGAAGGGCTTACCATGATTCTTGGCCTACCACCACATCTTGGACAAATCCCGCCAAGAACGCTTGCCATACAGAAAGACGGAGTCCAAACACCTGATCCATCCCGAGAGGTCCGGGACCGCGTCAGGGAACCAAACAGAGGCTGCATCATTGATAGAGGATCGATTCAAGCAAAGGAAAAGGGAGAACAAGGTATGTTTGAGGCAGTAATACTTACGACTCATGTTCCATTCCTCTGGGAATAACATCCAATCGGCTGGAATGACGTCTGAGGTCCTCACTCTGACAAACCGGCTCATCCACCCCCAATCTTTGTCTTCATCAATACTCGCAGAGAATGGCTTTGCGGAACGATGTTGTAGTTTAATCAAGCCCCCTCGGAAGAGACGAGGGTGAAGGTCATTCCCTCGATCCGGTTGGAAAAGTATCAGAGCATATATATGATCCTCCAAAAGGAAGGATATATTTTACCAAGCGCCACTTGGTATTGACGGTAAAAGTCAAGTATTACCGAGTCTATCGGTGAAAATAAAGAAGAGTCTACGGGACTAAAAAGGTATGTGTAGACGCTGAGGAGACCGGTTTTATATGTAGTTATGCTTTCCTCAGCTTTTGGGATCTCAACTTGCACTGTCTCCCCCCATGTGACAATCCGTTTTCACTCTCTCCACTTTGGGTATTATGCTGATATATCTAGACATGGGATCGCATCGACCCAGTGTGTTAGGAGGTCTATCGATGGTAAAGGTCAGAAATTGTTTCGAAATCACCAGGGATGCATTGTTCGATGCTCGGTGGCTTTTTTGCTTTACCCTTGGATGGGCGTGTAGGGGAAGAGATGCCCTCCTTTTTAGGCACCGTCTTAGAGGTTCCGGCCATAGCTATACCGAAGCTTCTGAGAAAAAAGATGAAAAAGTAAGCACAGAAGGAAGGGGAATGCAGAAGAAGTTGGAAGATAGCTCTAAGAACTCGAAGATGGTGTAAAAGTATGAATGACAAGCATTTGGGGTATTTATAGGAGTCGTTTGAGTATGATTTGGGGAGCTGAAAGGTTGAACGAAAACGGTTCGTGGGATTCTCGGCAATCGTGCTGACAACGACCTCCGTGCAGCCTCGGAGTCTTGTCATTTAGTGCTCTGACGGACTGATGTCACGTTGGGGATATCGAAGAAGCAAGTGCCCGAGACCATTTCTTATCATTTTAATCTAAGAAACGCGAGGACTATCTGTATACGGCTAAAATCGGAGAGACCGATTTTATGTCTATTATGGCATTTCATAACCTGTACGCATAAGCCTCAAAGTACGGCTCGAGGCCCGAGCCCGAATGTTACCTGCGTTCGACATCGGGGCAATGCAAATCGGTGACTGTCACGAGCAAGCGGCACGTGGGCGGAGGCGACCAAGTCTACAACAAAGTACAAGTCCGTACCATGACATTAAATAGTTGTATTAGCTGCATATATTTATAATAAATGCTTTTGCACTATGTTGGGATTTTTCCTCCTATATAAAGGGGACCCTTATCATTTTTTGCACACACGATATTCAATACAAGGAACAAGAACATTTTCTGCTCTCTAACTCAAACATCCTCTAGTCACTACAAGAAAAAGCCTTATTAGGGACCAGTATTTAGCGACAAGTTTTAAATATGGTCCCTAAAAATATACTTACAGGGATGAGAATTTTTTCTGGTCTTTAAAAAGTAAATTTATTTTATAAATATACGACCAGAATTATTCTGGTCTATACAAAAGTTAATACTGGTCTCTAATAATTGAGTTTAGCGGGATATAGCGCGAAACTGACGAAAACAAAAAGTAAAAAAAAATTAATGCTCCAAAATTTCACCTAATCCCTCCAAATTCACGTTTACCCTCAATTCACAAAATCCCTAAACTTTATCCCTAAGAGACAAAACAAAAAAGCAGTCCATCAAAATCCCTAAGAGGCGCTGCTAATAATCTTCATCAAAATTCAGTAGTTGCAAATCAGAAGTTGCAAATAACTCAGAAGCGTTCATCAACGTTCTTTGTTAGTCTCTCGATCTCTTTCATTACTCTAATTTCTTTCTATCCATATGATTTTCTTTCCGTTCAATTTCTTTTTCTTCAATTTGTTCTGTTTCTTCTTTCTTCTTCGTTTTTTACCCAATTGAATCAGAAATTCATGAAAAAAGGGGTTCTACAATTTTTTTTTCTTTAGTTGTTTTTTGCAACATCCACGCGACTGACGGTGGACGGCAGCAAGCGACGAACGGCAAGGCAACAGACGGCGTACGGCAGATTTGTAACGGACCCATATTCTAGGTTAGTTTCTATCTATATTTCTCCTCTTCTTATTACCTCTTTGTGATTTATGAGTAAGTTATGATTGACACTTACTGGCCGTTAAGTATGTTTAGTATATAAGCAAGATGATACAATCATCTGGGAATATGCACTTGTCAGTAAATATTTTTCTGATGTTTACTGAGACCTTAGGGTAAGGGCTTCACGATTAAGCTTCGACTGGTTTTTTCGATGTGGAAATATGGTACCTAAATTATATAGGAAGATCCTACATCAGTATTAAGTTTTATTGGTTTAGCTTTTGTTGATTTGGTTCGATTTTTGCTGGGATGTTCGGATTTTACAGATATAGTTGATAACTCAAAGTAATTCATACTGGCAGTAGGAGTGATTAACTGTTGCTGCTGTTCTTGGGTTACTGATGCTCGATCACAATTGGCAGCAACAGTATTTACACTTAACCGCTGCTGCTGCCCAGATTTCTCCGCTACTGCCTCTGTTTTCGAGCTAAATTCAGTAGTATTTGCACCATTATATTGTTGCCTCGACAAAGGAATGAAATCAGGTGCCTTAGAATTTAGTTTACTGTTTGAGCCTAATTTTGAAGGGTTGCTGATTTTAGGCAATGGAGGTGAGGCAACTGATAATTCAGTTTGAGCATTAAAGTTGTGTGCTTTGTCCATTAGCTGAAGTCTCGCCATATCCCTAAAGAAAAAAGAAAAAGATTAATTTTGTAGAGTACTTAAATAGAAATTTTATAGGATAATAGGTTGTGGCAACAATTCGGAAGAAGGCGAAGAGTTTCTTCATCTTGGAACTCGTTTAAGCAAACAACACATTCTAGATAATAGGCTGTGGCAACAATTTGATGTTGTTCCAGTAGAATTGTCCAGCCCATGTATCCAGATATATAAACTTTTCCTTGACTAATTTGAACCAAAATAGGAGTTAGACAAAGGGTAGTTCCCAACAATGAATCTAATCAGTCCTTATAATCTCCATAATTCATTATGATGTTATTCCCTAATGATCCCATCCAATTTTTGATGCCTGGCTCCCTCCCTGTATGACTCCTTGCCTCTTTCTTGTTACTACTAGTTGCAACTTTAGTGTTCAACTTAGTTTGAAAATTACACCAGATAAGTACACATCTGATGCATTTTCTTCTACCAAATTGTGTTTGTCCTAGTGCTGCTTTATGTCTCTTAACTTGCTGCCTTTCTTTTGGAATTTAGCATAAGCAGTCTCAACCACTACTTTGCTATGACAGCATATCGAACTCTTAACAGTAGCTCTGGACAGCATGGTGAACCTCCTCGATCCTGGGCATTTGCTTACCCTTAAATCCCTCTCTTTGGATTGAGTGCAATGCACTGATACCACCAAATGAAAAGTCCTTAAAGACATAAGCATAAGAGACCAGTTCTGTACCTGCAAAAAAGAGAAACTTGTTAGTAAAAAAAGGCCTCATCATGCTCTCCTCCACATGAATTTGAGCATGATAAACTGCTGCTACTGCTTCTGTAAACACCATTCCCTTCATTTTGTACTCATCACCCCTTTTTACTGTTTTAGGGAAGGGGTTTATTTCTTGAAGAATGAAGGAGAAAAGCCTTAATAGTGTCTTTAGAGAACATATATTAGGATAGATGATTCTGATTTAATTTCTTATGTGTTTTAATTTCTCATTTTGTTGAGCAAATGTGTTTTTATGTTATGCATATCAACTTGTAGTTTATCTCATTCTTGTGAAGTCGCAGGAAGTTTAGTCATAAAGGTGAGTCTGACAAGTGTAATAACAAGTATGCATCTTAATACTTTCTTTCATAAGTAATGTGCATCTTAATGCTTTTGTGATCTTAATTTTTTTGAACTTATTTATATTTTCTATCCAAGGTTATGGCACCAAGTAAGCAATGGATGCAACTTGTTGATAACCGACTTGACGAAACCTACTTAATCGGGGTGCAAAAGTTTTTGGATTATGCCTTTAGAAGAACAGGAGAATTGTATGAAATACGATGTCCGTGTGTCAAATGTTGTAACACAACATTAGGAACACGTGAGACAGTCGAGACGCATTTGAAAGTATATGGAATAATTAAAAATTATACTTTTTGGTATCATCATGGAGAAGTTTTGGGTGAGCCACAGTCGGAATTCGATGTTGAAAATGATAATGAAGTAGATGATCATGAGGATGAGCATGAGGATGAGGATGAAATACATGAAATGCTGAGGGATTTATATCCTAATCATGATGGAGGCGCTGCCGATGTTGGTTACAATGATTTACTTGAAGAAGAACCAAATATTGAAGCCAAAAAGTTTTACAGTCTATTGAAAGATTTCGAGAAGCCACTATACCAAAGTTCAA
>ML251488.1:2029-59671 GCA_005239495.1 Nicotiana undulata | reverse complement strand
AGTCTACACTCGAAGATTTGACCAATTATTTGGGGTTGTTGGCTAAGGCCTGATGTGGAAAATGTTACAGTGTTGAATTATTCTTGTTCGTACCGTATTGTGGTTTCCGGGGCGTGTTCCCGTCCATTCTCCTATCTATTATCGTGTAGTTCCGTTGTTATTTGTTGTAATTCCTTCCGCATTGTATTTGTTATGTTGTGTAGTCACTAGATAGATGTTATGTTATGTCATTCTTATATTTATGTCTGTTTAATTTATTAGACCAGTGGGTGTCCTGACTAGTCCTTGTCACTACTTCACCGAGGTTAGTCTTGATACTTACTGAGCACCGTTGTGGTGTGCTCATTCTACAGTTCTGCACATTTTTGTGCAGATTCCATGTTTTGCATAGCCGTCCGATCGATAGTTAACAACGCGGTTGCAGTTGGGCAGACTCAAGGTAAAACCGCTTCAGCGTTCACGATTTCGGAGTCACCATCTTATATTTTTGTCATACACTGTTGTATTTATTTCCAGACAGTGGCAGTTAGAAATCTTAGTGTAAATTCTTTAAAGCTTATGACTTGTATTCTCCGGGTTTTGGGAAGATGTGCAATGTATAGAAAGTTATGTCAAAAAGCATTTAAATAGGTTTTGATATTATGATCTATGTTTATTCAATGTTAGGGTTACCTAGTCTTTAAGACTAGGTGCCGTCACAATACCCAACGGAGGAAAATTTGGGTTGTGACAAGTCCCTTCGACTCTCCACCAAATGTTGAAATTCCCGACGCCGGACGAGGTGAAAACGGTATATGGAGAGAAACATGTTGCAAAGGAAATGTTCGCGGTCGATGAGGTAATACCGATATCGGCACTTTCGACAAAAAAAGGGATCGGAGGTCAGAGAAATATAAGAGGCCAAATAGTAACCACGCCTCGACTGAATCGAAAAAGTAGAGAATGGAAGAAGAAGACGACGATTATTGGATCCCTCGATCCTTCATTATTCCTGAAGATTACGCCGATACCAAATCAAAAGTCGATGAGCTGGAACAAGTTATATTAATCAAGTATCTACCCGAACGAAAGGTATACCTAGGTACGGGGTTAACCTCCAAATTCAGTAAGAAACTCATTAAATTTCTTATTGATAACATGGATTATTTTGCTTGGTCCCACTTAGATATTACAGAGATCCCACCAGATGTGCATAGATTATAAAGATTTAAACAAATCATGTCACAAAGACTTTTTTCCTATGTCGACCATCGATCACATGATCGATGTCACGGCCGACGACGAGATCCGTAGTTTTCTCAACGCCTACTCTGGGTAAAAAACTTGGAGGACCAGGAAAAAATTTCATTCATCACTAAGTGTGGCACATATTGTTATAACATAATGCCGTTTGGACTAAAACATGCTGGTGCTACCTATCAACGCTTAGTAAACAAAATGTTTGAAGAAAAAATTGGTAAATCAATGTAGGTATAATAGACAATATTCTAGTTAAGTGCCTACGCACAGAGTATCATTTGACACATTTGCAGGAAACCTTCAACATATTGAGAAAATACAATATGAAGCTCAACCCTGAGAAATGTGCTTTCGGGGTCGGTTCGGGAAAGTTCCTCAGCTTTATGGTGTCGAATCGGGGGATCGAAATCAACCCTGATAAAATCAAGGCAATCGAAGACATCACAATCATGGACTGTGTCAAGGCCGTGCAAAGATTGACAGGATGGATAGCTACCTTGGGCCGGTTCATCTCGAGGTCGTCAGATCGAAGTCATAGGTTCTTCTCACTACTCAAAAAGAAGAACAATTTCACATGGACCTCGGAATGCCAACAGGCGTTAGAAGAATTAAAACGATACCTATCGAGTCCATCATTACTTCATACTCCAAAAGCGGATGAACAACTCTACTTATACTTAGCGGTCTCGAAATTCACGGTAAGTGGTGTTCTAGTCCGAGAAGAGAAAGGTAGGCAATTTCCCGTTTATTACGTAATTCGAACTCTAGGTGAGGCCAAAACGTGGTACCCACACTTAGAAAAATTGGCACTTGCTCTAATAAGCGCCTCTAGGAAACTAAAATTGTATTTTCAGTGTCACCCAATATGTGTGGTAACCACTTATCCCCTTCGTAATGTTTTACATAAGCCCAAAATATCGGGCCGATTGGCCAAATGGTCCGTCGAACTCAGTGGGTATGATATCGAATTTCAACCCCGAACGACCATCAAGTCTTAAATTTTAGTAGACTTCGTGGCTGACTTCACGCCAACCCTTGTACCTGAGGTCGAAAAGGAAATTTTGGTTTAAATCAGGTACATCATAAATGGTGTGGACCCTTTTTTACAGACGACGCTTCGAATGTGAAAGGGTCCGGGATAGGCATCGTTTTGAAGCCGCCCACGTGCAATGCAATTAGGCAATCAATCAAAAATTCTAAATTGACTAACAATGAGGCCGAGTACGAGTCCATGATTGCACATTTCGAACTGGCTAAAAGCTTGGGAGTGGAGGTAATCGAGGTCAAATGTGACTCCCTACTCGTGGTAAACCAAGTCAACAGAACCTTTGAGGTTCGAGAGGATCGAATGCGAAGGTACTTGGATAAATTGCAGGTAACATTACATCGGTTTAAAGAATGGACCTTACAACATGTACCACGAGAACAAAATAGCGAGGCCGATGCCCTTGCAAATTTGGGGTCATCGGTCGAAGATGATGAAATCAGCACGTTGACTGTCGTACAACCTTCAAGATCGGTAATCGAGGAAGGTCATGCCGAAGTAAACTCCACAAGCCTGACTTGGGATTGGAGGAACAAATATATCGAGTATCTAAAAAATGGAAAGCTCTTATTGGACCCTAAGGAATCAAGGACTTTACGAACAAAAGTTGCTCGATTCATATTGGCTGAAGATGGAACATTATATAGGATGATGTTCGATGGACCGTTGGTAGTATGCTTGGGACCAGGGGACAGCGATTATGTTCTACGAGAAGTTCACGAGGGTACCTTTGGGAATCACTCCGGTGCCGAATCACTAGTTCACAAAGTCATCAGAGCGGGATACTATTGGGCCAGTATGGATAAAGACACTAAAGATTTCGTTACAAAATGTGATAAGTGCCAAAGGTATGCACTGATGATCCACCAACCCGAAAAGCAACTCCATTCAGTCTTATCCCCATGGCCATTCATGAAATGGGGAATGGACATCGTCGGCCCTCTGTCATCGGCCCTAAGTAAAGCTAAATTCATTTTATTTATGATTGGCTATTTATCTAAGTGGGTTGAAGCACATGCCTTCGAGAAAGTCAGAGAAAAAGAACATATAGACTTCAAATGGGATCACATCATACGACGATTCGGGATACCTTCCGAAATCGTATGCGACAATGGAAAATAATTCCTCAGTAGCAAAATAACAAAGTTTCTCGAAGATCACGAAATAAAAAGGATCCTATCGACACCATATCATCATAGTGGGAATGAACAGGAAGAATCAACAAACAAGACCATCATTCAGAATCTAAATAAGAGGTTGAATGACGCCAAGGGAAAATGGAGAAATATTTTACCCGAAGTCTTTTGGGCATATCGAACAACGTCGAAATCCAGTACGAGGGAAACATCGTTCTCCTTAGTATGTGGTGCCGAAGCCTTGATCCCGGTAGAAGTCGGGGAACCCAGCCCCAAGTTTCAGTATGCACCAAAAGAGTCAAATCACGAGGCTATGAATACAAGCCTCGAACTACTAGACGAAAAATGGGAAGCCGCCCTCATCTGAATGGCCGGACAAAAGCAACGCATCAAAAGGTATTATAATCGAAGGACCAACATTTGCCACTTCAGAATCGGGGACTTAGTTCTGAGAGAAGTCGCCCTCAATACTCGAGATCCTAACAAAGGAAAACTCGATCCAAATTGGTAAGGACTGTATCAAGTCCTCGATATCGTCGAAAAGGGATCCTACAATCTTGGTACGATAAACGGCGAGCAACTGCCAAATAATTAGAACATATCACTCCTCAAACGATTATTGTTGAGGTATGACATTCTCCTTTTTCATTTACATTTTACACTAACTTATTTCAGGTATTCGAGCGAAGGCATCGAAGTTCTCTTCAAGGAGGAAGATATTAGATCTTAAAGCACGCGTTAAACTCTTTTTCCCTTCGACATGTTTTTATTCTAAATGGGGTTTTCCGGCAAAGTTTTTAACGAGGAAACCATTGTTCGTGCTAACTTAGAATATGCGAGGCTTCTTTACTATCAACCTCAAATACTGGGGGACATCACCCTCGAATGTTATGTTTTCAAGGAAAATACTTCGTGTCGACAGGGTCTCGACAAGAAAGTTTTTGTAAAGGACCCAACGGTCGAATGAACCGTGTCCGTATAGATTAATCGAACCCTAGTTGGAAAACATGTACGCATGTATGAACTATTGAAATAAGTGTTTTTCCTTACCAAGTATCTCATGCCTTAATGAAATTTCTACTTTACAAGTTCCATACTTATGATTTTTTCGTGAAAACTAGCTCAAGGGCCGAGTGAAACTAAACTTCAAACGATCAACCTCGTACTCGGGGACTGCCGTAAAAAATTGACATGTTCGAACAATTAAACTTCGAGACCATAAGACCTCAAAAGGAAACCCTCGATTTTATAGACAAGGCCACTGTACTCGGGGACTAACACTTTGAACAAGTTCAAAGTATTACTAGGAAAATAAGACCAAGAGACAGACCCCAAGGCTACGGCCAAACTAATGCGGCTCGGAGACGTCTGAATTCCGCAATGAAAATAAGCATTCCAATTCTTTTGTAAATCGGTTAAAAAGGCTACCCTCGACAAAATAATCAGAGGGCTTCGATAATATCGGCCCCCAAAAAACCATAAGAGGTATCGAACCATTTAATACAAACTTATGTTAAGGCATAAAAAACAAAGGGTTTCGATAAAATTAGATCCTGAAACAACCCAACGCGTACAAAATTACTTCATGTTAAGGCATGACAAATTCCTATATGTTTAAATTTTTTAAGCCGAAAAGGGGAAAAAGCCATTCTTCTGAGGCGATATCGGCCCAATTTAATAGCTTAAGGGCCATTATATTTTTGAGTTCGAGAGTCCATTCTCACTCAACTCAAACCTAATAATTTTACTACTTCGAGTTCGAGCAAGATCTCACTCGACTACAAAGGCAATATTAGCTTGGCTTCGGCCAAGTTGCCTAAAATCCGAAGTCTCAAACATATTGTTCACAAGGTATGAAGTATATCAAAATTTTACAAGGCAGAAAACATATTGAAATTATCACAAGTCAAAATTTGAGACGAAATTCAAAAAGAAAGATGCTTATATATATATGAACGAAGGTATTTACAAAGGACCGATCGGGGTCCTACACAGAAAAAGAAAAGAAAAATACAAATGTCTTAGATATGTTCGGGAGTAACTCCCTCCTCGGGGGAAGCTTCTTCATCGGGTCCCTCATCATTATCGGACCCACCCTTGCTGCCGTCATCATCGTCATCGTCGTCGTCAGAAGAGGCCAGTAGCAGCATTGGAGATCTCGGCGGTCTTCCTCACTCGGGTCACCAGCACCGAGTCGCCGTCTTCATCTTCATCTTCTTCCTCCCTTAATTACCGAGCTACATGCGAAGGGAGGGAAACAACCTCTATCCTTGATTTGCTGATCGAGCTCTTTTTCTTCTTGGGTTTAGGGTCCTCGGAGGTCGAGGCCCTTCTTCTCTTGTTGTCTTTCCCCGGCTTCGGAGCCGGAGCCAAGCCTCTTCCTTAGTAGACGGAGGCCTCAGGTCCGCATCCTTGCTTAGGCCTGCACAAGAAGAAGTTAAGTAAGTAAAACGAAATATCGCCAATGCATCAGATATGTGGAAGAGGAAACTTACCATGGTTCTTTGCCTCCCATCGACCTTTTGCCAAATTGCGGCAGCATGGTTCAACATAAGTAGAGGTCGAAGCCAGCTTTCAGACCCAGCTCTCGACCGGGGATCATTTGAGGCATCCAAACGACCGCTTCATGATGAAAGAAAACATTAGATAAAATATAAAAAAGAAAGAATCATGGAAATCAACAACGAAACAACACTTACGTTTCGAGTTCCATTTTTCGAGAAATGGCATCTTCTCCTTCGGGATGAGATCGGAGGTCGCCACCCAAACAAATCGGATCATCTATCCTCGGTCTTTGTCCTCATCAATGCTCGAGAATAACACTTTGGTTTCCCAACGTTGCAACTTGATCAACCCCCGAAAGATACAAGAGTTGTATAACCTGATGAGGTGATAGAGGGTGAACGACAACCCCTCGGCTTTGCTTGTGAAGAACTGGAGCATGATCACTATGCACCAAAAGGAGGAGTGTATTTGTCCTAAATTCACCTGGTATTTATGGACAAAGTCAATGATGACTGGATCGAGGAGGCCCAACGTGAAAGGATAAGTGTAAACACTTAGATACCCTTTTACGTGGGTAGTGATTCTCACTTCAGGAGACGAGGTCTATATCAATTTGTCCCCCCAATTACAATCCCTCTTGATTTTCTCGAGATACCCCACAATTATCGAGCAAATGTATCTCGATACGTGCTAACATCGACTTGGGACCGATAGAGGTTTCTCGATTTTGAGGTTAGATTTAAGAACACACAGGCCAGGAACACACTCCTCAGGGAGCAGATCCACCAGCGTTTTATCACCGGCCGTGAAAAAGAAGAAGAGGAAGCTTTTTCCTTTTGTGGAACCATCTTAGATGTTTTCGCCATTGTATGAGTTAGAAGAAGATAGTAAGGTTTGGTAGTTTGAGACTAGTAGTGAAAACCTAAGGAGTAATGAAAGAGAAGAACTTGAGAGCAATAAAAGATTAGAAGAACAAATGAAGGTGAAGGTAAAGTTTGATTCAACAAGAAGGAGTCCTATTTATGGATTTGCGGTGACGGTTCAACGGCACTAGTGGCCGACTGCCAACTGACGCTCATTAATGGTTTAGGGAATTGTACCGACGGGACGTTTCGGTCACTTCCATCGCTTACGTCACGGGAATGACATCATTTTTTATCGATATCAAATAAATCGAAGACTCAATTCGTTTCTTATCATTATATTCCAAGAAACGAGAGGACTATCTGTATACGATAGATATCGGGGCCACCCGATGTGATGACCCAAAAGGTCATCCCTTGTTTTATAAGTCAACATTGCATTCCGAGGCTTTGAAAACCTCCTTTTATCTCACCTCGTTTACGTGCACAGTCCGGGCATATATCCAGAAAGCCTTTATGTGAGAAACTGAGAAAAATGCTAATTTTGCCTTTAAAATTGAATTTAAGTTGACTTCGACCAACATTTTGGGTAAACGGACCTGGACCCGTGATTTGATGGTCCTAGAGGGTCTGTAGGAAATATGGGACTTGGGCGTATGCCCGGAATTGAATTCCGAGGTCCCAATCCCGAGAAATGAATTTTTGAAAGAAATTGTTTTACTGAAAATATATGAGTGTTTGGAAATTTGATTATATTTGAAATTGATGGTATCGGTCCCGTTTTTTGGTTCCGGATTCTGGTACATATTTAATATGATATTTGAGTTGTGACTGCAAAAATTGGTAAGAAACGGAGGTCATTTGACGTGATTTGGACCCGTAGTTGTGAAATTTGAAACTTTGAAAGTTATGAGATTTTTCTTTGATTTTTATGCTAAGTTCGTTATTTAAGATGTTATTTTGGCGATATAATCGCACGAGTATGTCCGTAGGATGTTTTAAGGTTGTTTACATGTTTGGTTTGGAGCCCCGAGGGCTTGGGTGAGTTTCAGAGAGGCGTCAGAGTGTTTTTGGACTTAGAAAATCTGTTGTAATTGTTGTATCTGGTGTTTGAGATTTTACCCTATGCGAACGCGTGGTAACCCATGCGAACGCGAAGAGCAACGGGGAAGGGGCCTGAATTTTTACTATGCGAACACGTCCAGTGGCTCGCGAACGCATAGCCTTAGTATGGGATCTGGGGAGGGGGAGCTGGAACTCTACGCGAACGCACTGGCCACGATGCGCGCGGAGCCCTGGGTAGGTTGCTCTACGCGAACGCGTCTAGGCCCTCGCGATTGCACTGCATTAGATAGGCTGGGGGATGGGTTAATAGCCTATGCGAATGTGGCCAAAGGCACGCTAACGCATAGGAAAAGCAGGGCTAGTACTATGCGAACACAACACATCCAACGCGAATGCATATAAAGCCCGTCCAGGTTTTTAAAACAGTAGAAAATCGGGAATAGACCCCATTTTCATATTTTCTTCCATAGAATCCGGCTTTGGACGATTTTACAAGAGGGATTTCTTCACCAAATCATAGGTATGTGTTCTTAGACTCATTTTCTTCAATTTCCATTAACATCCATTAGATTTCTAGGCCTAAATATTGTTCTTTAAGGGTAAAAATTAGGGATTTTAGGAGAATTAGGGATTTTACAAATTTGGGAATTTAGACCTCGATTTGGGGTCAAATTCCGACTCTAATTACATATTTGGGCTCGTGGGTGAATGATTGATCGGGTTTTGCTCCGAACTTCGTGTTTTGACTAAGCGGGTCCGGGGTCGATTTTTGACTTTTTGGGAAGAATGATAGAAAACTCATAATTAAGCATTGGGGTTGAATTATTTAGCATTTATTGATATTATTAAGCTGATTATGTCTAGATACAATTGAATTGGAGGCAAATTCGAGAGGGAAAGCGGTAATTGAGGCTTGAGTTTGGTCGTGGAATTCGAGGTAAGTGTTTGGCTTAACCTTAGCTTGAGGGAATAGGTGTTGTGTCCTATTTTCTATGTGTTAGTATCATGTTCAACGTATAGATGAGGTGACAAGTACCTATAAGTTGGTGTCAAGAATTCCCGTGAGTCGAATATTGTGATTTATGTGGTTTTTCCTTAAGTATTACTTGAATTTCACTTTATAGCTATCCATATTGGTAGAAATTCCTTGATATTGATCAGTGTTGAGTATTGGTTTCAGTTGAGGATTTTTATGTGAAGTTATGTACTAAGTGAGATTGGTTATAGTTGTTTCCCTTGCCGGGATGGTATTGATTCCACTGTTGGCTCACTTGCCGGGACGTTATGGCTTTATTGTTTTTGTTTAGGTTGTTGATTTTCCTTGCCAGATTGCTGTTATTGATATTGTTTGGGTGAAGAAGAGTGTAAAGAACGAAGGGTGATGCCGTGTATGATATTGTGAGAGAGAGTGTAAAAGCACGAAGGGTGATGTCGTGCATTTATATTTATTATTTGGTAAGGATGAGGGTAAAAGCACGTAGGGTGATGCCGTGCACTTGTTTTTGTGTTACCATTTTTGTTGCTCGGATTGATATCTAATTTGTATTTTATTTCGTTATTTCCATTATTCGATATTTCCTCCCCTTAACATGTTCCGATTTCCTTTAAGCTTAATTGCTTGATTCCTCTTATTTTCATTGTCTCCGTATATTATTAAACTGCACATGTTGATTTGGTTGTCGTGTCCTAGCCTTGTTACTACCTCGCCGAGGTTAGGCTTGACACTTACTCAGTACATGGGGTCGGTTGTACTGATGCTACACTCTGCATATTTTTTTGTGCAGATTCCGATACAGGACCCTACGGACCACGTGAAGAGGATGCTTTCAGTCCATTTGGAGATTCCGAGGTAGTCCTGCAGGCGTCCGCATGCCTTGGCGTCCCCTCCTACTTTATTTCCATTCTGCTCTTCTTTATTCTAAGACAACTGTATTTATTTTGTTCAGACCTTTATATGTGGTATTCATAGACAGTCCGTGAAGTTGTGACACCAAATTCTGTGTTTAGTATTATGAATTTCGTAATGGCATTTAATCAGGCTGTTAGACTTTGTTTTCTTGCACTTTTACTTCCGTTGATTTTGTACATCTCCTGTTATCTGATAATAATAAAAGAATAAGGTAAATAATCATTAACGTTGGCTTTCCTAGCGGGTTCAATGTTAGGCGCCATCACGGTCCCGATGGTGGGAAATTCGTGTCGTGACAAGTTGGTATCAGAGCACTTGGTTGCTTAGGTCTCACAATTCACGGACAAGCTTAGTAGAGTCTGAGGGATCGGTACAGAGACGTCTGTACTTATCCCCTAGGGGATACAAAGTTTAGGAATGACTTCACATCTATTCTTCTATGTCGTGCGATTTGAATTCTTAATGCTAACTAAATTTCTACTCATCCACTGATCAGCAGCCTGAGTCCCCAATTACAGCTCCTACGAGGGGCCGAGGATGAGGCCGAGGCCGTGCTGGAGACCGAGGGAGGGGCAGAGCTCAGCCCAGAGCAGCAACCCCAGTGGCTGAGCCTCAAGTAGAGTTTGCTGGTGAGGCTCCTGCCTAGACAGTCCCGGTTGGGCCAGCTCAGGTTCCCGAGGGGTTCATTGCTACCCCGGTACTCCAAGATGCGCTGGTCTGTCTAGTGGGCCTAATCGAGTGTGTAGCTCAAGCAGGTTTACTTCCTGCAGCACCAGTCGTCTCTCAGACTAGGGGAGGAGCCCAGAATCCCGCTACTCGCACTCCGGAGCATATGGCTCCTCAGTTTCAGACTCCAGTATCTCAGACAACTGGGGTAGTTCAGCCGGGTGTTGCGGCTCAGAACGGAGATGGAGCAGCTATGTCAGCTGATGCTTTGTGGAGGTTCGAAAGGTTCACCAAGCTCTTCACTACTACTTATAGCGGTGCATCTTCATAGGATCCCCCGGACTATTTGGATATCTGTCACGAGGGTCTATGGAACATGGGGATTATAGAGACCAATGGGGTCGACTTTGCTACTTTCTGTCTGTCAGGTTTTGCCAAGACTTGGTGGAGAGATTATTGTTTGGCCAGACGAGCTGGATCACCGCTTTTGACTTGGGCCCAGTTCTCTGAGTTGTTTATGGAGAAGTTTCTTCCTATCACTCAGAGAGAGGATTATCGGAGGCAGTTTGAGCGTCTCCAGCAGGGTTCTATGATCGTCACTCAGTATGAGATCAGATTCATTACCTTGGCCCGTTATGCTATTATGATACTTCCCACCGACCGAGAGAGGGTGAGGAGGTTTATTAAGAGACTAGATCAACCGATCACACTGCAGATGGCTAGAGTGACAGGGAGTGATATTTTCTTCCAGGATGCGGCCAATGTGGCCAGACGAGTTGAGATGATTCTACTGCAGGGGAGTGGTCAGGGGTCTGACAAGAGGCCCGATCATTTTGGCAGATTCAGTGGCGCCTCATCTGGAGGCAGGGATTCTTTTGGTAGGGGCCATCCTCCTAGGCCGTTTCAGTTACCACTTCAGGTTTCTCGCAGTGCTCCAGGTTGTCGTGGTTCTCATATGCAGTATTCTGACCAGTTACCCTACAATGCACCACCAACTTCTATCAGTGCACCGCCACTCCAGAGTTTTCAAGATGGTTACTCGGGTCGTCAAGGTCAGTTTCACAGCAGTCTCAGCAGCCGAGATCCTGTTATACTTGTGGTGGTCCGAGGCACATTGCTAGATTTTGCCCTCGAGCCTCGAGCAGTTCCCAGCACCAGGGTTCTCGTGCCATGGTTCCAGCACCAGGTGTTCCACCACCCACTCAGCCAGCCAGAGGTGGGGGTCGAGGTGTTAGAGGTGGAGGTCAGGCAGTTAGAGGTGGAGGCCAGGCTACTAGAAGTAGAGGTCATCCAGCAGGAGGCCGTCCCAGGGATGTAGTTCAGATTGGTGGGGCCAGCCCCGATGTTATGCTATTCCAGCCAGACCTAAGGC
Source organism: Nicotiana undulata (assembly GCA_005239495.1). Taxonomy (NCBI): domain Eukaryota; kingdom Viridiplantae; phylum Streptophyta; class Magnoliopsida; order Solanales; family Solanaceae; genus Nicotiana; species Nicotiana undulata. Next base: position 47,871 of record ML251488.1, on the reverse strand, counting down.
TGAGGCCTCCGATGCAGTTATCACATGTATGGTTTCAGTCTGTAGTAGGGATGTTTCGGTTCTATTTGATCCAGGGTCCACATATTCCTATGTATCATCTTATTTTTCTCCTTATTTGGTTATGCCTCGTGATTCTATGAGTACTCATGTATATGTGTCTGCACCGTTTGGTGATTCTATTGTGGTAGACTGTGTCTACCATTCGTGTGTAGTGGTTATTGGGGGTCTAGAGACTAGTGTAGATCTTCTACTCCTTGATATGGTAGATTTTGATGTCATTTTGGGGATGGATTGGTTGTTGCCGTATCATGCTATATTGGACTGTCACGCTAAGACCGTGACATTAGCATTGCCGGGGTTGCCTCGACTAGAGTGGAGAGGGACTCCTGGTCATTCTTCCAGAAGGGTTATCTCCTATATGAAGGTTTGGCGCATGGTCGAGAAGGGGTGTCTAACCTACTTAGCTTATGTTCGTGATTCCAGTGCGGAGGTTCCTTCTATGGATTCTATACCCGTTGTCCGTGAGTTTCCAGAAGTGTTTCCTGCAGACCTGCTGGGTATGCCACCCGACAAGGATATTGACTTTTGCATTGATTTGGCTCCGGGCACTCAACCCATTTATATTCTGCTATATCGTATGGCCCCGCCAGAGTTGAAGGAGTTGAAAGAACAATTGCAGGATTTGCTGGATAAAGACTTTATTAGAACCAGTGTCTCGCCAAGGGGTGCGCCGGTGTTGTTTGTTAAGAAGAAGGACAAATCCATGAGAATGTGCATAGATTATCGGCAATTGAACAAGGTTACCATCAAGAACAAGTATCCATTGTCGAGGATTGATGATTTGTTTGACCAGCTTCAGGGTGCCAAGGTATTTTTGAAGATTGATTTGAGATCTGGCTACCATCAGTTGAGGATTAGGGCATCCGATGTCCCTAATACAACTTTTTGCACTCGTTACGGGCATTATGAGTTCTTAGTGATGTCATTCGGGTTGACAAATGCCCCAACAACTTTCATAGACTTGATGAACTGAGTGTTCATGCATTATTTGGATTCCTTCGTGATTGTCTTCATTGATGATATTCTGATTTATTCTCGCAACCAGGAGGAGCATGAGCAGCACCTTCGAGTCATTCTACAGACTCTGAAGGACAATCAGTTATATGCTAAGTTCTCAAAATGTGAGTTTTGGTTGAGTTCAGTTGCATTCTTGGGTCGTGTTGTATCAGCAGAGGGTATTTAGGTGCATCCCAAGAAGATTTCAGCGGTCAAGGATTGGCCTAGACCCACATCAGCCACATAGATCCGTAGTTTCTTGGGTTTGGCCGGCTATTACCGTCGGTTTGTGGAGGGGTTTTCGTCTATTTCAACCCCGATGACCAGGTTGACTCAGGAGGGTGCCTAGTTCAGGTGGTCATAGGAGTGTGAGGCGATCTTTCAGAAGCTCAAGACAGCTTTGACTACGATGCCAATGTTGGTTTTGCCCATAGGTTCAGGACCATATACTGTGTATTGTGATGCATCTCGGGTTGAACTTGGTGCAGTGTTGATGTAGGATGTAAAGGTTATTGCATATGCTTCGCGTCAGTTGAAGATCCACGAGAAGAATTATCCAGTTCATGATTTGGATCTAGCAGCCATTGTTCATGTGCTGAAGATTTGGAGGCATTATCTATATGGCGTGTCACCTGAGGTGTTCACGGATCACAAGAGTTTGCAATACTTGTTCAAGAAAAAAGAGTTGAATTTGAGGAAGGGGTGGTTGGAGCTGTTGAAAGACTATGAGATCACCATCTTATATCATCCGGGGAAGGCCAATGTGGTGGCCGATGCTTTGAGTAGGAAGTCATCTAGTATGGGTAGCCTTGCATATATTTCGGTCGGGGAGAGACCGGTTGCTTTGGATCTTCAGGCTTTAGCCAATTGGTTCATGAGATTGGATGTTTCTGAGTCCGGCCGTGTTCTAGCTTAGACAGTTACCCATTATTCGTTATTTGATCGTATTCGATATCGGCAGTATGATGATCCTCATTTGTGTGTCCTTAAGGACACGGTGCGACACGGTGCGACACGGTGGTGCCAAGCAGGTTACAATTGGCGATGATGGAGTTTTACGGATGCAGGGTCGTATTTGTGTGCCCAATGTGGATGGACTTCGTGAGTTGATATTAGAGGAGGCCCATAGTTCCTGGTACTCCATTCATCTGGGCACCACAAAGATGTATCAGGATTTGCGGAAGCATTATTAGTGGAGGAGGATGAAGAAAGATATTGTGGCATATGTAGCTCGGTGTTTGAATTGTAAGCAGGTCAAGTACGAGCATTAGAGACCTGGTGGATTGATGCAGCAGATTGATATTCCTGAGTGGAAGTGGGAGCATGTCACCATGGACTTCGTTGTTGGACTCCCACAGAATCAGAGGAATTTCGATGCAGTATGGGTCATTGTGGATAGGCTGACCAAGTCAGCGCATTTCATTCTGTGGCAGTTTCCTATTCTTCGGAGAGATTAGTAGAGATCTACATTAGGGAGATTGTTCTTCTTCATGGCGTGCCCGTGTCCATTTTTTCTGATCGAGATACGCAGTTTACCTCGCATTTCTGGAGGGCATTTCAGCGTGAGTTGGGCACGCGGGTCGAGTTGAGCACATCGTTTCATCCTCAGACGAACGGACAGTCTAAGTACTATTCAGATCTTGGAGGATATTCTACGAGCTTGTGTCATTGACTTTGGAGGTTCTTGGGATAAACTCTTGCCATTAGCTGCGTTTGCCTACAATAACAGCTATCAGTCGAGCATTTAGATGGCTCCCTATGAGGCATTATATGGTAGGCGGTGTCGGTCACCGGTTGGGTGGTTTGAGCCTGGAGAGGCTCGGTTGTTGGGTACATAATTAGTGCAGGATACCTTGGATAAGGTAAAGATCATTCAGGATAGACTTCGTACAGCTCAGTCCAGGCACAAGAGTTATGCAGACCGCAGAGTTCGTGATATGGCATTCATGGTCGGAGAGCGGGAGTTGCCTCGGACATGCCTATGAAGGGCGAGATGAGATTTGGGAAGAAGGTCAAGCTAAGCCCTAGGTGCATCAGTCCTTTTTAGATCCTTGATAGAGTGGGAGAGGTGGCTTACAAACTTGCGTTGCCATCGAGTTTATCAGCTGTGCATCCGGTGTTTCATGTGTCTATGCTTCGGAAGTATCACAGTGATCCATCCCATGTGTTAGACATTAGCAGTGTCCAGTTGGACAAGGATTTGACCTACGAGGAGGAGCCGATAGCTATTCTAGACCGGCAGATTCATCAGTTGAGATTGAGGTTTATTTTTTGGTTCGTGTTCAGTGGAGAGGTCAGCCTGCCGAGGCATCTACCTGGGAGTCCGAGTCCGATATGCGGAGCCGATATCCCCACCTTTTTCCCCGATTCAGGTATTTTTCTATGTCCGTTCGAGGACGAACGTTTGTTTTAGAGGTGGAGAATGTGATGACCCAAAAGGTCATCCCTTGTTTTATAAATCAAAACTGTGTTCTGAGGCCTTGAAAACCTAGTTTTATATCACCTCATTTTACGTGCGCAGTTCGGGCCTATATTCGGAAAGCCTTTATGTGAGAAACTGAGAAAAATGCTAATTTTGCCTTTAAAATTGAATTTAAGTTGATTTCGGTCAACATTTTGGGTAAACGGAACCGGATCCATGATAAAAAATATGGGACTTGGGCGTATGCCCAGAATCGAATTCCGAGGTCCCAAGCCCGAGAAATGAATTTTTGAAAGAAATTGTTTTACAGAAAATATAAGAGTTTTTGGAAATTTGATTATATTTGAAATTGATGGTATCATGCCCGTATTTTTGTTCTGGAGCCCAGTACAGGTTTAATATGATATTTGAGTTGTGCCTGTAAAAATTGGTAAGAAACGGAGGTCATTTGACGTGATTCGGACCCGTAGTTGTGAAATTTGAAAGTTTGAAAGTTTTGAGATTTTTCTTTGATTTTTATGTTAAATTTGTTGTTTAAGATGTTATTTTGGCGATTTAATCGCACGAGTAGGTCCGTAGGATATTTTTAAGGTTGTGTACATGTTTGGTTTGAGCCCCGAGGGCTCGGGTGAGTTTCGGATAGGCGTCAGAGTGTTTTTGGACTTAGAAAATCTGTTGTAATTGTTGTATCTGGTGTTTGGGATTTTACCCTATGCGAACACGAAGAGAAACATGGAAGGGGCCTGGATTTGTACTATGTGAACGCGGCCAGTGGCTCGCGAACGCATAGCCTTAGTATGGGATCTGGGGAGGGGGAGCTGGAACTCTACGCGAACGCACTGGTCACGACGCGAACGCAGAGCCCTGGGTAGGTTGCTCTACGCAAACGCACTGCATTAAATGGGCTGGGGGATGGGTTAATAGCCTATGCGAACGAGTCCAAAGGCACGCGAACGCGTAGGCCAAGTGGAGCCAGTACTATGCGAACGCATCACATCCCACGCGAACGCATCACATCCCACGCGAACGCATAGAAGGTCTGTCAGGTTTTTAAAATAGTAGAAATACGGGAATAGACCAAATTCTTATATTTTCTTCCATAGAATCCGATTTTTGGGCAATTTTAGAAGATGGATTTCTTCACCAAATCATAGGTATGTGTTCTTAGACTCATTTTCTTCAATTTCCATTAACACCCATTAGATTTCTAGGCCTAAATCTTGTTCTTTAAGGGTAGAAATTAGGGATTTTACAAATTTGGGAATTTAGACCTCGATTTGGGTTCGGATTCCGAAACTAATTACATATTCAGGCTCGTGGGTGAATGGGTGATTGGGTTTTTCTCTGAACCCGTGTTTTGACCAAGGGAGCCCGGGGTCGATTTTTGACTTTTTGGGAAGAATGATAGAAAACTCATAATTAAGCATTGGAGTTGAATTATTTAGCATTTATTGATATTATTAAGCTGATTATGTCTAGATACAATTGAATTGTAGGCGAATTTGAGAGGGAAAGCGGTAATTGAGGCTTGAGTTTGGTCGTGGAATTCGATGTCAGTGTTTGGCTTAACCTTAGCTTGAGGGAATAGGTGTTGTGTCCTATTTTCTATGTGTTAGTATCATGTTCAACGTATAGGTGAGGTGACGAGTACCTATACGTTGGTTTCAAGCATGTCTGTGAGTCGAATATTGTGATTTATGTGGTTTTTCCTTAAGTATTACTTGAGTTTCACTTTATAGCTATCCATGTTGGTAGAAATTCCTTGATATTGATTAGTGTTGAGTATTGGTTTCAGTTGAGAGTTTTTATGTAAAGTTATGTACTAAGTGAGATTGGTTATAGTTGTTTCCCTTGCCGGGATGGTATTGATTCCACTGTTGGCTCACTTGCCGGGACGTTATGGCTTTATTGTTTTTGTTTAGGTTGTTGATTTTCCTTGCCAGATTGCTGTTATTGATATTGTTTGGGTGAAGAAGAGTGTAAAGAACGAAGGGTGATGCCGTGTATGATATTGTGAGAGAGAGTGTAAAAGCACGAAGGGTGATGTCGTGCATTTATATTTATTATTTGGTAAGGATGAGGGTAAAAGCACGTAGGGTGATGCCGTGCACTTGTTTTTGTGTTACCATTTTTGTTGCTCAGATTGATATCTAATTTGTATTTTATTTCGTTATTTCCATTATTCGATATTTCCTCCCCTTAACATGTTCCGATTTCCTTTAAGCTTAATTGCTTGATTCCTCTTATTTTCATTGTCTCCGTATATTATTAAACTGCACATGTTGATTTGGTTGTCGTGTCCTAGCCTTGTTACTACCTCGCCGAGGTTAGGCTTGACACTTACTCAGTACATGGGGTCGGTTGTACTGATGCTACACTCTGCATATTTTTTTGTGCAGATTCCGATACAGGACCCTACGGACCACGTGAAGAGGATGCTTTCAGTCCATTTGGAGATTCCGAGGTAGTCCTGCAGGCGTCCGCATGCCTTGGCGTCCCCTCCTACTTTATTTCCATTCTGCTCTTCTTTATTCTAAGACAACTGTATTTATTTTGTTCAGACCTTTATATGTAGTATCCATAGACAGTCCGTGAAGTTGTGACACTAAATTCTGGGTTTAGTATTATAAATTTCGTAATGGCATTTAATCAGGCTGTTAGACTTTGTTTTCTTGCACTTTTATTTTCGTTGATTTTGTACATCACCTGTTATCTGATAATAATAAAAGAATAAGGTAAATATTCATTAACGTTGGCTTGCCTAGCGGGTTCAATGTTAGGCGCCATCACGGTCCTGATGGTGGAAAATTTGGGTCGTGACACCCGATCTCATTATTTGATCGAGACTGGGACGTTGCATTGAAGAGTTGAGGCATTGAGTTCGAGATCGAAGTCTCTTTCTAGATCGAGATCGGTATCAATCGAAGCCAAGGGAGATAGATTTCGAGTAACATCGGGGATAACTTATGTCACGACCCAAATTTCCCTCCGTTGAGTATTGTGACGGAACCTAGTCTCTACGACTAGGTAAGCCTAAAACTTGCGGGGAAATAAAAGCAATTAAATAATAGAAATAGGAAAGAAGAGGAAAGCACATAATTTAGTCGCTCGGCATATACAAATTTCACTTCCCAAAACCCGGAATGTCATGACAATCACAAGCTATGTGCTAAATGTAGCTCTATACAATGATATAGTAGAAAGTACATAGGTCCTCTATATCTATACTAAAGTAGAAGGGGACTCGTGGGATTCTGCGGACGCGGCAGAATTACCGCGCGGTCTCCTGGCAGCTGCTAGAATGACTCCTAGCCATGATACTGGGTGCTGGTACCTGGATTTGCACATGGAAAACATGCGCAGCAAAGGGCATGAGTACTCCACAATTAGTACCCAGTAAGTGCCAAGCTTAACCCCAGTCAAGTAGTGACGAGGTCAGGTTTAGACTCTACCGGGTGTTTATAATAAAAAAGAACAGTTTGAAATTTCACAGAGAGATATAACAAGCTAAAGCAAAACAATAGGAACAGTAAGCTGAAAGAATAGTAAAAGGGAGCTCTCGGCTCAGCACAACGTATCTCACAGTATTAGATATGCAATGCAGTACAAGAGGAAAGCTCCTAGAACCTAGTCCGTAGTCCCATTTTAAATATGTGATGCAGTACAGGAGGGAAAGCTCCCGGAATCTCGTTTGTAGTCCCAATTTAAATATGCAATGCAGTACAGGGGAGAAAGCTCCCGGAATCTAGTCTGTAGTCCCAATTAAAATATGCAATGCAAATGAATACCGGATATAGTTTATTTGAACAGTGCATGAAGAATCATAGGAAAATACGGATAAAACTGCCAAAACATGGTGCAATTAGTAACAAATAGGGTAAACTCAAGTAGAACAGGTAGACATGCTTATTCCTAAGCTAAGCTACACAGTTAGTACATGAAACGATGAAATAGGGAAAGAATGAGTTAAGTCATGAAAGGAAATATGGAGCTTTAGCAACAATGGCCAGTGTACGCACTCGTCACCTCACGTACAGGGCGCCCATATAACAAAACAGTATCAAAACAACCTAAGGGGAAGTCCCCAACAAAGAGTTAGGCAAGCCACTTACCTCGACTGCGCTACTCAACTCAAAATCACGCTCTTTCCACGAGTATCCGACTCCGGGTGGCCCAAATCTATTTAATTCGATTGCATAAAGTAAATATAAACTGAAGGAACCAAAATAGCTAATAAGTTCGAAGCTAATACGCGAAATTTGGAAAATTGCCCAAAAAGTCCCCTAGGCCCACGTCTCGGAATCGAGTAAAAATTATAAATTTCGGACACTCATTCACTCACGAGTCTAGTCATATAAGAATTTCTCAAATCAGATGTCAAAATCCCAATCAAAACTCAAGAATTCGGCCTAGGAAGTTTATCCCATTTTCCCAATTTCTCCACCAAAAAGTTCGAATTTATAGGCTAGATTTAAGAGTGAATTCATGGAAACTAGTCTAAATCGGATAGAAATCACTTACCCAAGTTGCCCAAGTGCAAAATTCACCAAAAATCGCACTTCCCGAGCTCTCAAATTCAAAAATGTGAAAAATGGCTTAAACCCTCGAGTTGGGTTTCTAATATTCTTCCCAGGTGAGTGTTCTATGCGTTCACGGAAGGAGCACTGCGAACGCGAAGAGTAAGAAACACGTGCCCAGAAATTGGCCTATGCCAACACGACCCTGGGCTTGCGAACGCGGACCTCAACTTTCCTAACCCTATGCGAACGCAATCCCAGACATGCGAACGCAATCCCAGACATGCGAACGCGAAGGGTAAAATGCCAGACCCCTGGGACCCCAACCTATAACAACGCGAACGCACTCATCACCCGCGAACGCGTAGCACAAAAATCCCTAGGGTCAATTTAGCCTACGCGTTCGCGACTAACCCCACGCTAACGCATAAGAGGAAACTAGAACCAACAAAAAATTGATGTTTTCTTAAGTCCAAATCTAACCCGTTGAGCATCCGAAATACACCCGAGGCCCCGGGGGCCTCAACCAAACCTACCAACCAACCCTAATACCTCACCTGAACTTAGTCGAGCCCTCAAAACACGTCTCATAGCACCAAAATCATCAATTAAGCGTGGATTCAAGCCTAAGAACTTATGAAATTTCTAAAATCAACATCCGACGCCGAACCACGTCAAAACTCATCTGAATGACCTCAAATTTTACACACAAGTCATAAATGACACTACGGACCTGCTGTCACTTCCGGTAATTCTATTCCGAGCCCGATATCAAAATTTTACCTATCGGCTAAAATCGCCGAAATTCCAACTTTCGCCAATTCAAGCCTAAATCTACTACAGACCTCGAATACATATTCCGAACACGCTCCTAACCCCGAAATCACCAAACGGAGCTAACGGAGTCGACGGAATTCCATTCTGGATCCGTTTTCACACAGTTCCAACTACGGCCTGATTTCCAAAGCCTAAACTCACATATAAGGACTATGTGTCCAAAAACTCTCCGAATTTCACCACTCAACGCTCCGAGAAGTCCCAAAAGCAGAAATAAGCATGGGTAAAACAATTCTTAGGGGATCGGGACGCTAACTCTCGAAACGACCGATCGGGTCATTACAACTTAGTAACGAAGAAGTGAGGTATCCGTGATTGGTCGAGGATCGTGGCGTGAATCTCGGATCAGATCAAAGAAATGGATGAATCTTTATTTCTACCATACTATNTTCGTCAATTTTGGCTAAGAACTCAGAAGTCAAGTTTCATTCAAATTAGTTAATAATTAATCGTTTTGACGGACTGTTTTTACGTAAATGATAAGTAGAAAAGCGGTAGGAACTAGAATAAATAGTGTGGTAGCAATAAATGCAAGAATATTTACTTCCATAATCTCATCGATTTTTTACTTCACATACTCGGGATTTAATCCCATAGAGATGATAAATCTTTGGCCTGTAAATTCAATGAATGAATATTACCTCTCGATGATCTTGAATCGGATCAATATTTGAACTATCAAATCAATTCGTCGTAACGGTTAATTAGCTGATTATACGATTTCCTTTTGTAATTAGAGTTATACCATAAGCAGAATTCCTCTACTATATAAAGAGGAGCTCTAATCATTTGTAGGCATCATGATTCAATAAGAAAAAAGCAATACTACTCTTTCTTTCTTACTTGTGCCATTGTTCATCATTTTTATTCCGTTTTTACTGTTCTTACGCTTATCAGCTCGAGGGTATCTTAACTCGAGGCTGAAGCTCTTTCTGCACACTGGTTTGATTTATTTACAGTTTAATTCTGTTATTTATTTTTGTATTTATCAATTGGTAATGGGTGAAGTCATATATTCTTAAAATTACAATATAAGTTTAATTGTTATTCAAATTTTAGGGTAAACAATTATAAAGAAAATTGACGTTACTATTTGTTTCACTTAAATCTATAATAAGTTAAACATTCTCTGTTTCCCAATTGAACATAACAAGGAAACCAACCAATCACATTCCATACAAAGATAAGTACGAGTATATTTCATTCTAATAGTTTGCATTTTTTTTCACTTAGCACCTCTAATTAATTAGAGTAAACTTATATATACAGATAATGTAAAGACTTTTATATTTCTAGTAATATAATTTAATTCAGTGTAATAAGTACTAGTTTATTTTCAAACTTCAGTAACTAGTTTTATTTATTACGAGCAATTATTTATATTCTCTTTCACTTTATTTGTCATAATTCGATTTGGCATTATTGCATTCGATGAGTCCGGAATCAAAATAATGTGTTTTTAAACAAAAAGAACATTCATAAGTCTAAAAAAAAAAGTTACAATACTCTATATAACGCTCAAATACTAAGTGTTATACCTTAACGGTAACTTTTTCCATTAAGGTATAGCGCCCAGTATTTGGGCGTTATATATAGTATAGCGCTGAAAAATTGTGCATTATACGTGGAACGATTTGACCGCCAAGTATAGCGCATGGAATTAAGACGCTATACCCATTAACAATAATTTTTATATAATATGCGCATTACTTTTTTATTTCCCCGTTCATTAGTTAGTTTCATGCTACAACCACAAACACAAGCATTAAAACACACACAATTAACATAATTAAAATTCATTACTACAACACAAACACAAACATAGCAACTTAACATAATTAAAATTCATTAGAACTAATAAAAATACATGACATGGGAAACATAAAGATAAGGTAATACACTAAACACATACAACACAAGTTTAGTCCTTGTCGCCAAGTATTTTCTGCTCCAACCACTTAAATTGTTCTTCTAGCTTCTTTTTTTCTTCTTCTACCTCTTTCAGTTTCGCCTCCAACTTCGCAACCTCTCTTTTATTTTCTCTTTCACGTTCCCACTGTTTTAAACACAAATTATGAAGATGCTGCAAAGATTCTTTAAGCCAAGGCAAGTACCCAAAGAGTCCGCCCCGGGGAACAGGCCTCAGGCTAGTAGCCCTCATGGGCAAAGCAATGGACATAAAGCACGACCTGTTCTCGGACTCAGCACCTGCTTTAGTTTAAAACAAGTTCCACGTTCAAAGCAAAACGTGCAAATCTTGGGGCTGCCCGTGTCCCCGAAGTCCGGGCAGATGCCCGGTTACAAAGCCCAAACGTTATATCGGGACCAATCAGGCCCCCATTCAAAAAATTATCTATAAAGTCTTAATACCATCCCTATTTCTCGAGCTTGGATGAGCGACGACTCGATCCTTTATGGCCAAAATGGATACCCACTCAAAGTCCACCCCCAGGATTCTTCGAGGTGTCTAAGGCAAGGAAAAATTATGTATTCAATGATCGTCGAGAGACCGCCTCTGCTACAGAGAGACTAAGGCCCGACCCCCATCTAAAGAAAAGCAACCCTAGCTCCGACAAAGGGTTAGGAGCCTTAGCATGCCTAATATCGATCGTAATAAAGCCCGATTTTTTGGACCAATCACACACGCCCGGATCAAGAAAAAGAAAGAATTTTTTATATTGATAGAAGATGTCTACAAGGCCCACAGGGGGATCTTTATACAAAAGGGCATAAAACAAAAGCCTAATCTACACATAGAAGCTTATCTTCCGGGGCATATTCTCGAAGGCCCCCTTGCAAGGAGCCGCTAGTCAGCGTCTTCAGGCTCCCCTAACGGCAACAGGCGGGTGACAATATTCCTCCGCCTTCTATAAACCTCCGCTTTTGGTAGGATCGACGGCGCCACTGTTGGGAAGCCTCTTCCTAAGATATCAAACCGGTATCGATGCAGAGGTCGGTGGATATTGCCTCCTCGCCTCTCAGGAAGCGAAGAAGGCAAAAGTGCCATGTCCGGCCGAAGTAAGTAAGATGAGCAGCAATATAGGTACTTCACGCCCCGTGGAATGAGGGACGTTCGATGCTTCTCTCACGCCCCCTCGAACTGACAACAGCAGAACCAACAACAACAACGACCCAATATAACCCTGATTAATGGGGGAGGACTTCGAAAAGGCAGTTATGGCTAAGCTCGAAGGGCCAGCACTGAATAATTTTGCAAACATGGGCTTACACCATGAAAGCAGCGAAACATAAATGAATGTGAGAAAAGAAGAGGATTGGAGTTTACTGAAGTAAGGTTGAATAAAATTCAAGGTCAGATAACCCCCTATTTATAGAAGGTCGGTACGCAATCAATGCTTCTAGGAAAACCAACCGGCAGGGCAATTATTGTCCTTTTTGAAAAAGAAATGGCTGAGCAATCAACGTTCCTAGGGAGGCGGTCCGACGAGACATTTCGAAGCGTACGGGAGCATGCATCATGAGCATAACATCATCACGAAAGGTTCTGAAAGGATTCACTTCAAAATCGTTTCTTTTCATTTCATTATAACAAACGCGGGGACTATCTGTATACGGTTAAAATCTGGAAGGTCGATTTTACGTTTATGTTATGGTGGCCGATTCACGCATGGCTCGAAGCCTGACCTCGGGCGCTCCTATAATTCAGCCCTAGAGGGTACGGGCCCAAAACCAACGTAGGAGGCAGCACGAGGACCAAGGCAGGTAGCCCTGCAATGGAGTACGATTCCGTATTTGGGCATTATCTAGCTGAATCAATCAAGATCTTTTATAATTAATGATGATGTACTATGTTTGGACTCTCTCTATTATATAAAGGGAACCCTTGTGACTTTGTAAAAAAAACAAGACATTGAATACAAGTCACAAGAACATTCTCTGCTTTAAATATCAAACATCCTCTATTCCTCTTTATTAGCTCATTTACTTGCATTTATTGCTTTCTTTTACTTGTTCTTCATTTATAGCTTACCATTGATCATAAATAGTGTATCTCAAGGCCCATAAGCCTGTTATAGCTCCATCGACCACCCGATCTAGGCCCGAATCTCGGTCTCATGAACCCTCGAGGTCAACATCGAGCGTTCGACCTAAGACATTCTGGTTTGCTTTCCTTTAACCTTTTAGTCGTTTTCTCACTGTTTTATCCTAACACATTCAGCTAAAACTGCTCAACAACCGGTATTAAGATAAATCATGTATTTTTATAACCACATAACTAAATATAATTGTAGTTACCATTTTCGCGGTAAACACTGACTATTTTTAAATGATCAATCCGAAAACTGGATAGCCCGTACTATTTTTACTTGATTTACTGGTTAATTTCTTTTTTATTTGTACTTATTCAGTAATACTTGAAATACATATATAGTTCGAATCAAAATTATTGAGTTTGAACGAACTTAAAACTCTTAACTTCATTAGCCTTTGACGGCAACATCATTACTTAAAGTTATAAACCATACCAAAATTTGCGAGGAAATTTTGTTTTTAAATTCCATTTACGTTTCATTTTAAAAATTAACAATATCTCTATTTTCACATAACTCGAATCTCAACCGTCAAAGAAGATTCATCCACGTGTATTTGTTCAAGACACAATCACTTTTTTCTTTTTTCTATTAATCATTTCATATTCGAACTCATTGAGTCGCAAAATTCAATTCACGTTAAATAAGTTTACTAAGGAGGATAAAGCGCTTACATACAAAAATCTTCATCTCATGACCCGTTTGGACATACAAAATTTTCTATTTTTTGTTTCAAAATATTTTTTCAAAACAATATTTAGTTATATCATTCTTACCAAAATTTTGAACTTCACTTGAAATTTCATTTTCAAATTTGAAAAATTAGTTCTCACCGGTTTTTCAATTAAAAATGGGAATTTGCTAGTTTTTTAGTTTTACAAATTTTACCCTATACTTTTAAAATTTATAAAATGACCCCAACAATTATTAAAGAATAACTTGTTCATATTCATGTTGTTTTTGGCTTAAATTCCTTCTCTGTGTATTAGTAGAATTAAAAAATATGATACAGATTTGGCATCTTCTGTGTGTTGTAGTAAAGCAGAATATGAGTTAAACAATAGCATGTTGATTGTTTATTTCAAGTAGGATAATCAAATGATAAAATTACAGAATAATGCACTCTATAAGTTAACCTTGCACTATTTTAGCCCAGTTATAAGTTTGCAAATATGTAGTCAAATATTAATAAGATCTTTTATTTTCTCATTCCCTCTAACTATAACAATATCATCTAATTAATACAAAAGAATTATATGCAAAAAAATGAAAACGAATCAGTTCCTTATTTGTAGTGTAACCATTGATCGAGACGCTCAGTCAACACTCACTCATGCCTTCTCCCATAACCAATACTTCTCCAAATTGTTTTTTTTTTTCGTTTTATGATTTTGTATATCTTCAGTCATAAAATATCCATGAGTTTTTATTATCTTTTTTCCTCAAGTTTATACATACCTATTACAACTACAAAACACAAAAACAGAAGCGAGAAACCTAATTAATGCTAATCTTGTTAAATTTCGGATATGATTTTGTGAGAAATTTGGAGTTGGTATTGTTTGAACTTATTAGAAATAGTCTAAGTAGGTTGTATACAAAGTTAGTTATTTGTTAGTGATTGAGACTAGTTTTATACAAGAATTGTAAGTGAAAATCGTACAAAAAGTTCGTCAGAGATGCTTATACACCTTTATACAATGTTATACACTTTTATACAAAGGGATACAATATGTATATAGTTGTATAAAAGTGTATTATGATGTATAATCACAGTAATGAAAATATTTGTGATACACTATGTATATATGTGTATAAGAAGAATGAGAAGAAGAAGAAGAACAACAACAACAACAACAAAATGCGAGAAATTCACCAAATACATGTAAATAATGTATCAACCTTGTATACAATAGTGTATAAGAGGTGTTTATATACTATTATACAATATTATACAAATAAAACCTATCAATGGAGCTTCACGTGTTCTTTTTCTTCCTTGGGCATCTTCTGAAATTTAACTCAATCTAGTTTATATTTACTCCAAATCACTTGAAATTCTAAACTCTTTTTGATGATTCAAATCAATTGGGACAACACCCTTTCCAAACAACTAACAAATTGAAAAATTCAATTTCAGAAATTACATCTTTGAACCACCTTTAATGGTTACTTTTATTTTCATATTTTTAGTTAACCATTGGGATCAAAATTATAACCGACACCTTCTTTCTAGTTTGATGATCCAACAACCTAATAAGTGAACCTCTTTAGTGCATAACAGTAAACACATTTCTCCCCATTCCAATGGAGGAAGTGATCTTCATATGACTCCAAATCTCTTGCAAATTGATTTTCTTCTTCGTTATAATGTGTTTATCAGCTTTGAATCTGGAAGAAAAATTGTAGGAGAATAACAATGATAGGGTGCAAAGGCGTGACAAGGGAAGAAGAAGAACGAAGAAAAAAGGGTGGGCTAATTGGTGAAAAGTAATTTTTAGGTTATGTATAACCTGGGCAATACTGGGTAAGGGCTTCAAACATGGGCTATTTTGTGTTGGATTGTTGGGTCAAGTGACAAGGGGCGTAATTCTCCCTAATCAAATTGAGGTGGTTTTGATATAATAAGTTGTGGGATATAAATTATGTTTCTTGATTTTGAAAAAAACAAATATCTAAATATGTTGCAAATATTATAACCAAACACAATTTCATCTTCAATTGAAATTTTAGTAAATTTTTAATTTTTCTTTTCTTTTCTGGAATGCATGTCCAAAAGCCTACTTAATTCAATATTTGCCACTCGAGCTTACTTTTAGAGCTTCCCGAACTTTAGCGTTCAACTTCAGCTGGTCAATTCTGCATTCTCCTAATAATATTCGTCCATTCAACCATTGAACTCACTAGCTAACATTCCAAAAGTTATCGGAGATGTGAAATGTGAAACTCTCTTCTATTTTCCTTATTTCATTATTCATTTGTCAAGAAGTCAATTTTAGTTTTACAACACGTGAAAATGTGAATTTATTTCTATTTTTTGTTACCAGTACTTTTTCCGGTCCAAAATAAGTGATTTTTTGGCATTTTTCTTTTGGTCTAAAATAAGTGATTTTTTCATATTTCAAAAATGAATTAATTATTTTATTCTTACATTGCCTTTGGAGTAAATAGTGTTGGAGTATGTGTTAGGAGTATTTATGTGGGATATTAAAGATTAATATGATCAATTTCATTGCTAATTAATGTTAAAATATGAATTTCTTAATTTGCGTGAAAACGAGTAAAACGTCACTTATTTTGGACCGGAGTCAGTAGTTACAGTACTATGTGGAACAGCAATTATTGTCCTTATTGTCTAACTATTTTAATTATATATCACGTGTGAAGTAGCAATTATTGTTCTTTTGATTTATTTCGTTAAATTTATGAACCACCTACCACTAAGGTCTTTGCTTGCTTTCCCACCTACCTCACACACTTGCAAAAAGAATAAATAAATAAATAAAAATAATTCAAATAAAATAATTTCAAAAAAAAAGTAATTTGAGAAAATAACTAATCTTATTAAATAAAGGAAATAGTAAAAATAAAATATTGCAAAAATTCTTTCAATCAATTTTCCTACCAAAAAGCGTCACAAAGTTTCATTTAAATTATTGTTTTAGTTAAAGAAATGTTCAAATTCCACCATAACAATTATAAACTTTTAGTTAAATATATATATATATATATATATATATATATATATATATATATATATATAGTGAAACATCTAGCTATTTAGTCGTGAATTCTAATACATGTAATACAACTTTATTTTTGGATTGGATAGGTAATGCCTAATGGTAATACAAAGGTCTTATTTCCGTTTAATCATGATTGACTCATAGTAAATCATTTTTACCTATAGTACATCCAAGATTCCTTCGGAATACTATACGTCTTAAAATATTGAATGACATTTGTGATTTACACCTAATAAAAGCAATGTGGAGAAGATTGAGGAATTTAATAAACTTCAATATAATGGGAACTCCAACACGTTGAGGGACTAAAAAAATAAGTGACCCACTTGACCTAAAGTGCTATGAATTGAATTAATGTCATGTCTGACTAGCACTTTAAAATAGTAGTAGTAAACTTATAAAAATGAAAATNTATATATATATATATATATAGATAGATACTCTTCGGTATGTTCCTCCATAAAAATTGAACAATTAAAAAGCCTTTTGCTTTTATAATCTTTTATTTTCTTCCTCTTGTATCATTTTCAAAACTATCCCTATTGTTTGTGTTTAATATATGTTGTCATTACAAAAAAGTGATTTTCCCTTTAAACGGGAAAACAAGGGAATCCAAAACAAGAAGTTTTTTTTAATGAATTATTTATTGTATTCACGTTTATATCAAATTAATAAATGCATGTTATGTGTTTATGCTTATACTTCTAATTAGGGGTATTTATCGGGGAACTGGACGGACAATTACACTTAATGGTTCGGTTCATCGGTTATCGGATTATACATAAATGTAGTAATCCGCTAGCCATTCAATAAGACAATGAGAGAATTGATATCGGTTTAACGTGTATCGGGCGATTTATCGGCTAAACCAAATAGAATTTTTTTGAAGAATCATTCAATCAATATTAAACGGTTTTAAGTCAATACCAAATTTTTAATACCATCTAAGATCTAACATTATTTTTGCGTTTAAGAGTCTTCTTCCAAGTTCCAATCTAGTTCATATTCAAGACTACCCATACACGTATGAATCAAGCAAACTTTTAGTAATATTCGTTCTTCACAAGAAATCCAGATTGTAAAGACAAAAATCCAGAGAATCAGACTTTAGTTTGTTAGATGCATGCAAAAAGGACATAAAACGAGACAATCCAGCTATTACGGGTAAAACCATTGGACAATTCAACAAATTACTTTCAATATATATATATATATATATATATATATATATATATATATATATATATATATATATATATATATATATATATATATATATATATAGGGGTAAAAGTGTATATATAAAATTTCTTAAAGTATCCCATTGATAACTACTGATTACAACTCTATTGATTTCATGGTGAAGATTACAAAGATGTGAAAATGAAGTTGTGCCTCTTCCCTCGAGTTGCCCTTGGACTCCTCTTAGAGAGAGTTCTAAAAGAAGAAGAGAGAATCAAAAAATCCCCCCCTCTATCATTGTCTCAACCTGTATATATACTCTAGGTGTTATTCCTTACCCAACGGTCCTTGACCGGTGTAATGTAGTGTGTTGTGGGCGCTTTGGGTCGACCTTCCTAAGCGCCACATCGTGTGCTATGTCGTAAAGTCCCTCTGGTGATTCGGCCTTAGCCGTGGTCGTGACACTCGTCGTTATGGCATCTTGTGCGCCCGACCATGGCTTAATTGCCTTCTTTCCATTTTCGCTAAGGTCATTCTCGCGTGGTCATATTTCGACTCATACAGTCAGTCCCTCCGCCTATTGGGGTCGTCTCCGGGCGAGAACGATGGGTGAACTTCGTCACTTTAAACACTTCGATAAATATGAGTGTTTTGGGCGATAGGCGATCATTTCTCAGTGAGGCGGCGATGTGACATTTCGAGAGATTCGTCAGACTGGTATGTCAGTTGAAATGACATTAAATTCGTCAGGTGTCATTATGGAACACATTCACTGGGTTTCGCATCATTTCCCGTGCCTCTCCCGTTACTTTTTTAAAAACAATGTGGCACTTCATTTCTCAAACTAGCGTATTTATGTCTATATAAATAGGAGAGCTTATCAACGTGGCATTTCCAAATCGTTCTCAAGAAGGTCTCAGAAGCATTTTCTCTTCTCTCCCAGTTCACATTTCTTTTTTCTTTTCGCCGGCAATCCTTGTGAACCCTTCTTTCTTGATATCTACGATCTGTGCAATCATTCGAAGTGATGGCCAATACTTCATCTAACCGTGATCGAGTCACTGATGCTCTAGTTCTGGAAAACGTCGTGCTTCCCCTCGAAGAGGGAGCGAGTTTGGCGGAGGATGAGAGTCTTCCTACGGTAGATGAGGTTGTGCCCCGCCCGGGGAAGCCAAGGAAAGACTTCAATAGTGCCGCCGAAGATGAGCCCGCACTTGTGCTTTCTACGATGGATGTTGCGGCACTCGTGGCATTCAAAATCAAATAGAGAATCCCCGAGCATATTGAACTCGTTCCAGCGGGAGGCGATATAGTTCACATACACCGCCCAGGGTACTGCGCGTTCTACGCGTACCCTTTTATTATTGGGTACACACTTCTCATTCCATCATTGGCGGCGGACTCCTGCCGCTTTTACCATGTGTGCCCCGCTCAGCTCACCCCATACATATACAAACTCTTCTTAATGCTCATGGAGTATGCGAGGTTAGCCGACCATGGGTTTTCTCTTCAACATTTGTTGCATCTCTTCGTCCCCAGTTTTCAGAGGGGCACCATGATACATCTCTGTCACCGAGGTACTAAAGGCCTGGTGATCGAAATGAATGACAGGACCAATCGTCGCTTATGGGAAAGCTTCTTTTATGTCCGCACGGAGCATGTGGTGTCTAACCACGACGGGTTCCCTAAGACGTGAAATTTTTCTCGCAAGTATTTCTTTCCTTTTACTTTTTTACAACGTTGATTGGTTGTTCTCATCTAGTGATCTTGCTAATTGTTGTTTGCATTTGTTTTCTTTTTTGTTGTTATAGCTCAGAGGCTACCTCCCCCCCCCCCCCCCCCCCCCCCCCCCCCCCCCCCCCCCCGCTGGTTAGTGATATTAGCGGATGGGTGAGAGCGGTCCTACTTCACATGGTGGGAATTCGTACGTGGGCACCGTTCCACGAGAGGTTTGGGCGAAAGTCCTCAGTCAGTAAGTTGACTTGTCTATCATCTATTCTTTGTATTACGTCTCCTTTGCCCTGCATCATTTCTGTATCGATTTTGTTGTTGACAATTCAGAGAGGAACAAGAAGGTCGAGGGCTCCCACCCTTGCCTTCCGTCGATGGCCTTCTGCGTCCTGACTCGTATTAGCAGCGTCTGGGGACGAGGGCGTACAGAATATGGCGGTTCCACGGATTATGTTGGACACCGCAGCCCCCACGGATTGATCGACATACGAGCTTTCCCACGATGATGGCGATGAGGCCCCATCGAAGAGGCAGAGGATAGCATCAGAGGGGATGTCCTCGGGTGAAGCACCTTCGGGGGTTGGCCCCGTTTTGGAGGCACCTGAGGCTGGAGGCAATTCTAGTTTCGGGCGCGGAAAGGGCCGCTGTGGTACCAGAGCGAAGTTTAGTTTCTGCTACAGTTACTCAAAGTGGACCGTCGATGTCTCGGCAAGCTTGTGCCTCCTCTTCGGCTAGTGAGAGGTTGAAGGGCGTGGTGGTGGACGACTATGAGTCCGATTCGGACAACGACCCTGAGGATATGCGAATGTTCGAGGAAGGCTTTGCTAGGGTCGATGTGAGGGCAATAGGCCCTTCCCGCATGCGTGAAATCCCGTCGGACTTTATTCTATTGTAGGATACAGTGGATTTGGTGGAGCAATTCGACCTTTTATGTTCCGTTGCTGAAAGCAGGACTCTTCGGAAGGTTAGCGACTCTGGCTTGTCGCACAGTGTGGCTGGAATGGCCTTAAGGGTGAGTTTCTTGTTTTTACTTCTTTTGTTTTGTGTCCTTCACTTTCACTGATTCTTCCTCACTTTTTCGTTTGCTTTAGACTTACATGTTGAAGATCTAAAGCTCTCGTCGGGTCGAGATGCGGGCCGAAGTCTTTCTGAAGATGGAAGCGAAATACCGCCGATATCGCAACAAGTGCCGAGAGATGCACATGCAGATTAGAGCGGGAGGTGACGATCAGTCTCTCAGGGAAGAGCTGGAAAAAAAAGATGAGGACCTTATGCGGTCTATTAGCAGGTGCAGTGGGCTAGAGGATCTCCTTAGGGTTAAGGATGAAGAGCTCGATGTGGGCAAGGGCGTCGCGGCGGAGTGCGAGGACCTTCAGACGAATGTGTCATCTTTGCGAGCTGAGCTCGAGCAGAATGCCTCCAGAATTGCTAGTCTAAGTAAGTAATGGAGTGAAAAGGTGGCAGACTTGGAGATGAAGGTGATAGAGTTAGAGAGGGCTGAGGGTGCTCGGTGTCACGACCCCAAAACTACCCCTGGTCGTGATGGCGCCTATCAAGATACTAGGCCAGCCAATTAGATTTTCAAACATAAAGAACTCTTGTTTTATATCACTTCTGAGCTGATAGTTCATAATAGTTTCAATTAAGCATTTTTAAATCAAAAGATACTAAGCCAAATGTTTAAACACTACCCAAAATTCCGGAGTCACTGGGTCACAAACATCTAAAGAAAATACATAAATCTGACACAATATCTCTAATACAAAAATAGGTCTAGGGAGTACCACTACTACAAAAATAAGAAGGAGAAAGCAGGGCTGCGAACGCGTGCAGCTACCTTGCAAAATCTCCGAGATCTTTGGACAGGCAAGCAGTTCACTCCACTCTAGCACCTGAATTTGCACATAAGGTGCAGGGAGTAATGTGAGTACTCCAACTCAGTAGTAATGAAAGTAAATAATTTCTGAGAACTACAAAACACATAAACAAGTCATCAACCCACTGAAAATACAATTCTTCTTTCAAAAACTCATAGATACGACAATTTGTAACGCTTGAAAGTTGGTTTCAGTAAAATTTACCTTTCAACAGTTTCCATATAAATCAAGATAATTTAGTATAGAATGATAGAAATCATAATTATCCCCTCGGGCAAAACATATTCATAAATCGCCCCTCGGGCATGACATCACTCGGAATTAGTCACTCATCATGCCTCTCAATCACTCGGTATCAGCCCCTCGGGCAACCTCACAGTCACTCATTCCTCCCAAGCACTCGTCACTCGACACTCGCACTCAGTAGGTACCTGCGCTCATTAGGGGTGTACAGACTCCGGAGGGGCTCCTACAACCCAAGCGCTATAACAGGCCATCTCGTGGCATAATTACTCAGGCTCTCGGCCTCTCACATACCATAAACAGTGTAACTTGCTGCGACACACAACCCATTCCCATAATATCCTCACAACATTGGCCCTCGGCCTCACTCAGTCAGAAACTCTCAAAAAGCCACTCGGGGTATCAGTAAAACGGGGTACTCGACCCAAAATATCATTTTATACCTCAAAATAGTGTAAACAAGACTGAGTTTCAAAATCAGTTAAACATAATATGACTGAGTGTAAATCATAAGTCAACACACCGAGGAATAGTAGTAAAAAGCCTCCAAGGGGAAACACTTGACACGAGGCCCAAATACGGCATTCCGCCCAAAACATGGTAATAATCTTTAAAACATGAAATATCATATGATTTAGAATCAAATACGCAACTAAATAGTTGCTACGGGACGGACCAAGTCACAATCCTCCAACAGTGCACGCCACACAGTTGTCATCTAGCATGTGCTCCACTCCAAAATAGTGAAACAATGCGAAGTCCGGGGTTTGATACCCTCAGGACAATATTTACAGTCATTACTTACCTCAAACCGGACCAAGCTCTACTCGATGATGCCCTTGCCTCTTGACTCGGCCTCCAAATGCTCCGAATCTATCCAAGATCAGTATATTATCGTCAATATACGCTATAGGAATGAATTCCACTTAAAAGTTATCAAGCAAGACCAAAAATCCCAAATTTGGCTCAGCTCGGCTCCCGGGCCCACGTCTCAAAATCCGAGGAGATTTGCAAAACTCAGAAACCCATTCACTCCTGAGTTCAACAATACTAATTTTATAAAAATCCGACCTCGAATCGGTGTTCAACTCTCAAAAATCTATTTATGAAGTTTTCTACAATTTCCCCCAAATTTTATCCTCAATTCTCTAATCAAATGATGTATAAATCGTTATAATCATGTGTTTTATCCAAAATTGAGTTAGAATCACTTACCCCGATGGTTTTCTTGAAAATCCCTCAAAACATTGCCAAAACCCGAGCTCTCTAGGTCAAAGTATGAAATAAAGCCCTGATTCTCGTATTTATAGTGCACCCTCAGACCCTCACTTCCGTTGACAAAGGAAAAGTCAGCGCCGCCGCGGAATCCCTACCGCGGTCCATAGAATTCCCACCGCTGCCGCGCAATTTTCCGAACTTCTGAGGATTGCAGATCCTGCTAACACGTCCCATAACACCCTTCAAACTTAATCAAACCTAAAACTCACTTAAAACAACATCAAACATCAAATCGAATCATGATTCAAGCCTAAGGATTTCTAAACTTCTGAAATTCGCCAACGATGCCGAAACTAACCAAACCACCTCTGAAAGACCTGAAAATGTGCACACACGTCCCAAATAACTCTACGGACCTGTCCCAACTTCCAAAATTCCATTCCGACCCCGATAGTTAATTTTCCACTGCCGACAGGAAATCGCCAAAAACCCAATTTCTCCAATTCAAGCCTAATTCTACTCCGGACCTACGAATATCATTCTGAATACACTCCTAAGTCTCAAATCTCCTAACGAAGCTATCCGAGCCATAAAATCCACATTCCGAGGTCGTTTACCCAATAGTCAACTTTCGGTTGACTTTTCCAACTATAAAACCAATTTAAGAGACAAAGTGTCTCATTTCTCACCACGACCACTTCGAACCCGAACCAACCGACCCAACATAATAAAATTGAGCTAAACAACACATGATAAAGCAGAAACAGGGAAAACGAGACTAATCTCACAGAACGACCGGCCGGGTCATTACATTCTCCCCCTCTTAAACAAACGTTCGTCCTCGAACGAGTCTAGAAGCTTACATGGAGTCTCAAATAGGTGAGGATATCTGCTCCGCATCTTGGGATCGGTCTCCCAGGTGGCCTCTTCTACCGGTTTCCTTCTCCACTGTACCTTAACTGAAGCTATATCCTTAGACCTCAACCTTCTGATCTGACAACCCAAAATGGTTACTGGATCTACCTCATAAGACATATCTCCCTCTAGCTTAACCGTGCTGAAGTTCAAAACACGAGACGGGTCACCAACATATTTCTGAAGCATGGAATCATGAAATACCGGATGCACACTCGATAAGCTAGGTGGCAAAGCAAGTCTATAAGCCACCTCTCCAATCCTCTGAAGCACCTCAAAAGGCCCAATGAACCGGGGACTAAACTTTCCCCTCTTCCTGAACTGCATAACACCCTTCATGAGTGACACATTTAGCAGAACCTTCTCCCTAACCATGAAGGATACATCCCAGACCTTCCGGTCCGCATAAACCTTCTTCCTAGAATGCGCCGAGTGAAGCCGCTCCTGAATCAACTTCACCTTATCCAGCACATCCTGTACCAAATATGTACCAGGAGTCTAGCCTCACTCGGCTCAAACCAACCAACCAGATCTACACCTCCTCCCATATAAAGCCTCATAGGAAGCCATCTGAATACTCGACTGATAACTATTATTATAAGCGAACTCCACGAGTGGTAGAAACTGGTCCCATGAACTTGTAAAGACCCGTAAAATTTCATGTCTAAATAATGCCCGAATAGGTCCCTGTGTTGTTATAACTGTAAAATTTCTTTAAAAAAAGGGACCCTTTTGAGTAAAAAGTACCCCGAAGATAAGTTTTTCCAAAATTGCGCAGATCTGCGGTCCACTATGCGATCGCAGATCAGGTATGCGGACCGCATAGCGGTCACATACCTGGACAGATATGCGGCCGAAGATGCGATCGCATTTCAAGAATGTGGGCCGCATAGTTGTCGCATTCTTGCACCTTGGTTCTTGCGGAGGGAGTTATGCGACGCACTATGCGATCGCATAACATGTATGCGGACCGCATAATCGTCGCATACCAGGGTAGTCCGGTTCCCCTTTTGGCCCACTTGAGGTCCAACTATGCGACAGGAATGCGGACCGCATAGCAGGAATGCGATCGCATTCCTGACCGCATTTCCTACTTCGGGGCTCTTTTAATTTCTAATTTTACACCCGACCCCTAGTTTAATAAAACACCCCTCCCCTTCATTTTTAACATGCATATGAACAAAATAGAGATAAGTGAGAGTGGGTTCTAGAGAGAGAAGTCTTCATCTTCCCCAAATCGATTTTTCAAATATCACTCAGGCCTGGAAATTATCGAGTAATCTTTGTCTTTCTCACTCTAAGAAGTCCCCACCCCATTTCCTTTTAATTCTCAGGTTTTAGCTAAAAAGGGGTAGAACACATGAGTTAATTATGAAAATAAGAGATAAGACTTGCATACATGCGAATAATCTTCCATAACCTAGTAAAGGGAAGCTAGTTAAAGTAATCTTTCACAAAAAAAGGTTTAGTTAAGATAAGGGACCACATGGTGTTTGATAAAATGCTCAAATGAATTCAAGATTCCTAATTCTAAGGTAAATGTGTCGCATTGTGAACTAGATTGACGGTGCTAGACGGTTCGGTGAATTGTGACAGATATTAAAGGGGAATTTCGACTCGAGGTATGTATGACTAACTTTAATCTTCGTAGAGCACCTTGTTGGTGTACGAGCATTTGGTATGAGTTTCTTGCTGAGCATATGTGAAATTGATTGTCCGGCTGTGTTAAGGTGTAATATTTGATTCTCTGATTTTCATAGTCGATTACCATGTTGACTGAAATTGTGAAAGGTGATTTCTTTGTGATTACTCTATCATGTGCAAGGTTGGTTAAATTCTTGAATATGTTGGTATGAAAGAATGGTAACGGACCCAAATATGTGAATGTATCTAAGTACTGGGGGCTGAGTAGCAAGTGATGAAAAAGAGTTGTGAATTGATTTAATTGAACTAAATGACTATGCCAATATCGTATATGATTCATTGTTTGGTAAGGATTATTGTGGCGTGATTCATTCGGATTGTTGGTTGTAATGAATCTATGTTCTTGTTGGTGAAAATCTTTGTGGTTGAATTAATGGTTGATAAAGACTATTGTGAAAACATGATTGTTTGGTTGTTATGAAATTGTACTCTTGATGATGTGAAGCCTTGTGATTGAATTGTGGGCTGTTATTGTTGCTATGAAATGTGATTGTCCGGTGGGATCGGGTTGCACGCCGCAACATGAGGAATAAGGTGATATGTGAGAAGTAATAAGGGTGGAATGTGATTGTACGGTGGGATAACGTTGCGCGCCGCAACAGAATGTAATAAGGCTGAAATGTGATTGTCCGGTGGGATCGGGTTGCACGCCGCAACAGGAAGTAATAAGGGTGGATTGTTGAGAAGGAATAAGGGTGGAATATGATTGTGTTGAAATAAGAATCTGTGAAACTCTCAATTGTGTTTGCTTCTGTATCTGTGCACTATTTGTTGGTTCCTTTAACTGTCCCCTATCTGTGTATTGTTTGATTTTACTTAGAGTAAAGTTTGTTCATACATACTAGTACTATTCAACGGTACTAACATCCCTTTTGCCAGGGGAGCTACATCTTTCATATGGATGTAGGTGGTTCCATATCAGGTAGCTCAGCCCGCCGTTAGTGGTGCCTCCTCTTCGTCTTTTCAGCAGTTCTGATGAGCCCCATTTCTTCTCGGGGCCGTGTGTGGACTATATCATCCTCTTTTGCTTATGTTGTAAGAGGTATAGTCGGGGCCTTGTTGCCGACAAGTTTATGTAAAACTCCTAGTACTCTTAGAGGCTCCATAGACACTGTATGGGTTGTATATATATGTATATTTTGGGAGGTAGTTGTACTCACTCGTAATTGTGGATCTCACCGGAAATGTTGTATGTAACTTGTATGTTTTGGATCATCGATTGTTGAACGTTAAAATAGGAAAATGAACTTATGTTGTAAATCGTACTTTGAATCTAAATTGGCTAATTCATACGGAACAATGTATATTATGAACACGGGGTAATGCGTTAGGTAGAAAAAAGCAATCCATGTCTGCTTGACTGGGTTCATCCGGTTAGGCGCCGGTCTCGTCCCTCGATTTTGGGGCGTGACAGAACCCCTAAAATCAATGACACAAGAACGCAACATGTCCTCTAATATCTAAATAGTGCGCTCGGACTGCCTGTCCGTCTGAGGATGAAAAGCTATGCTCAACTCAACCTGAGTACCCAACTCTCTCTACACGTCCCTCCAAAACTGCGATGTATACTGAGTACCTCTGTATGAAATGATAGAAACTGGAACACCATGCAGCCTGACAATCTCCCGGATATAAATCTCAGCTAACCGCTCCAAATAATAAGTAGTACCAACAGGAATGAAGTGCGCGGACTTGGTCAGCCGATCTACAATAACCCAAATGGCATCGAACTTCCTCAAAGTCCGTGGGAGCCCAACTACAAAGTCCATAGTGATATGCTCCCACTTCCACTCCGGAATATCTAACCTCTGATGCAATCCGCCTGGTCTCTAGGTCTCATACTTGACCTGTTGACAGTTGAGACACTGAGATACAAATCCAACAATGTCCTTCTTCATCCGCCTCCACCAATAGTGTTGTCTCAGATCCTAATATATCTTCGCGGCACCTGGATGGATGAAATACTGCGAACTGTGAGCCTCTTCTAGAATCAACTCCCGAAGACCATCTACATTAGGCACACATATCCGACCCTGCATCCTCATAACACCATCATCACCAATAACTACATCCCTAGCATCACCTCGCCAGACCCTATCCTGAAAAACAAGCAAGTGTGGGTTATCATACTGGTGCTCTTTAATACGGTCATAAAGAGAAGACGTGGAGGCTACGCGAGCCAATACCCGGCGGGGCTCTGATAGATCCAATCTCACCAACTAGCCCGCTAAGACCTAAACATCAAGTGCTAATGGTCTCTCCGCCGCTGGAAGATATGCTAGACTCCCCAAACTCTCTGTTCTGTGACTCAAAGCATCAACCACTGCATTGGCCTTCCCCGGATTGTATAGAATAGTGATATCATATTCCTTGAGAAGCTCCAACCATTTCCTCTGACGCAAATTCAGATCTTTATGCTTGAACAGATGCTGCAGACTATGGTGATCAGTTAAAACCTCACAATGAACCGCATACAAATTATGGCGCCAAATCTTCAAGGCGTGAACAATGGCTGCTAGCTTGAGATCATGCACCAGATAATTCTTCTCATGAGTCTTCATCTGGCGTGAGGCATAGGCAATCACCCTACCCTCCTGCATCAAAACACATCCAATGCCTATTCTCGAGGCATCGCAATACACGGTATAAGACCTGAAATTGATGGCAATACTAACACTGGAGTTGAGGTCAAAGAAGCCTTGAGCTTCTAAAAGCTCTCCTCACACTCGTCCGTCCACCTGAACGTAGCACCCTTTTGGGTCAATTTGGTCAAGGGAGACGCAATAGAAGAAAATCCCTCCACAAAGCGACGGTAATATCCCGCCAAACCAAGGAAAATCTTAATCTCCGCAGTTGAGGACGGTCTGGGCCAACTCTGCACCGCCTCTATATTTTTCGGATTAACTTGAATACCATCACTGGACACCACGTGTCCCAAGAAAGCTAATGAACCAAGCCAAAACTCACACTTGGAGAATTTTGCATAAAGATTCTCCTCCCTCAATCTCTGCAATACAGCTCTCAAATGTTGAGTGTGCTTCTTCTGGCTATGAGAATACACCAGGATGTCATCAATGAACACAATAACAAAGAAGTCCAAATATGGTTGGAACACGTTGTTCATCAAATGCATGAACACTGCTGGGCATTGGTCAGCCAAAAGACATCACCATAAACTAAAAATGACCATAACGAGTCCTATAGTCTTGGGAATATCTTAATCCCGAATCTTCAGTTGATGATACCCGGATCTCAAATCAATCTTAGAGAACACCCTGGCTCTCTGAAGCTGGTCAAACACATCATTAATACGAGGAAAAGGATACTTATTCATGACTGTAACCTTGTTCAACTGGCTGTAGTCAATACACATTCTCATGGAACCATCTTTATTCTTCACAAATAACACTGATGCACCCCAAGGTGACACACTAGGCCGAATGAACCCCTTATTTAGGAGTTCTTGAAGCTGCTATTTCAATTCCTTCAACTCCGTCGGTACCATACGATACGGTGGAATAGAAATGGGCTGAGTGACTGGCACCAAGTCAATACCAAAATCAATATCCCTGTCAGGTGGCATGCCTGTCAGGTCTGCAGGAAACATGTCCGGAAAATCACGGACCACAGCAACAGAATCAATAGTGGGAGTCTCAACACTGACATCCCTCAGAAAATCCAAATAAGATAGACACCCTTTCTCCACCATACGCTGAGCCTTCAGGTATGAAATCACCCTACTAGGTACAAACTCAATGGAACCTCTCCACTCGACTCTCGGAAGTCCCGGCATAGCTAGGGTCACAGCCTTAGCATGATAATCAAAGATAACATGACACGGAGATAGCCAATACATGCCCAATATCACATCAAAATCAACCATGCTAAGAAACAACAGATCCCCTCGGGTCTCCAGACCTCCAATAGATATCACACATGACTGATATACACGGTCCACAATAATAGTATCGCCCACCGAAGTCGACACATGAACAAATGTAACTAGGGACTCACGGGGCATATCCATAAAATGGGCAAAATACGATGAAACATAAGAATACGTGGAACTAGGATCAAATAAGACTAAAGCATCTCGGTGACAAACTGAAACCATACCTGTAATCACTGCATCTGAGACCATGTCATCTGGTCTGGCGGGAAGTGCATAAAAATGGGCCTGACCTCCACCTGATCGACCTCCCCCTCTAGGGTGGCCTCTAGCTGCCTGACCCCCACCCCTAGCTGGCTGGGCGGGTGGTGAAGTAACTGGAGCTAAAGTCGAGGTCTAACCCCTCTGCTGAGATGAACTACCATGACGACGAGGAAACTGCCTCCACACATGCCCAAACTCTCCACACTCAAAACAACTCCCTAGAGCTGGAGACGGGGAGTGAAGGGAACCCCTAGCACCAGGATAACCACTAGAAGAACCATGCATAGAGGAACCCTGAACCGATGGTGCTCGAGAGATGAACTCTGGGCTGGAAGAGCACTGAATGAAGAGTGACCTGGATGAGAACTGCGGGGAACATGCCCGATGATGCACCACTATAAGCTGGGGGAGCTGGCTGGGGAGGTCTAAATGGGCGGCCTCTGATATGCTGAAACTGACCACTGGAGGGAACACTACTAAACCTGCCAGAACCACGAGGCCTCTTGGCCTCCCTCTCATCACGCTCCTGACGGAGAACTTCCTCAATATCCCAGGCAATATCCACAACCTACTCAAAAGTAGCACTTGATACCCTATCTCTAGTCATTAGAATACAGAGCTGATAAGTGAGGCCATCCACGAACCTCCTGATCCTCTCTCTCTCTCTCTCTCAGTAGGGACCAACTCTGTAGCATGACGGGCTAGCTCTAATACCAACTTGTCACAACCCCAAAACTACCCCTGGCCGTGATGGCGCCTATCGATATACTAGGCCAGCCAATTTGATTTTCAAACATAAAGAACTCTTATTTTATATCACTTTTGAGACGATAGTTCATAACAGTTTCAATTAAGAATTTTTAAATCAAAAGATACTAATACAAATGTTAAAACACTGTCCAAAATCCCAGAGTCTCTAGGTCACGAGCATCTAAAGAAAAGACATAAATCTGACACAATATCTCTAATACAAAAAGAGGTCTAGGGAGTGCCACTACTACAGAAATAAGAAGGATAAATAAGAGCTGCGAACGCGTGCATCTACCTTGAAAAATCTCTGAGATCCCTGGACAGGAAAGCAGTTCACTCCACTCTAGCACCTGAATCTGCACACAAGGTGCATGGAGTAATGTGAGTACGCCAACTCAGTAGTAATGAAAGTAAATAATGTCTGAGAACTACGAAACACATAAACAAGTCATCAACCCACAGTAAATACAATTCTTCTTTCAAAAACTTATAGATACGACAATTTGTAACGCTTGAAAGTCGATTTCAGTAAAATTTCCTTTGAAAATTTACCTTTCATCAGTTTCCATATAAATCAAGATAATTTAGTATAGAAATGATAGAAATCATAATTAGCCTCTCGGGAAAAACATATTCATAAATCGCCCCTCGGGCATGACATCACTCGGAATTAGGAATTAGTCACTCAGCATGTCTCACAATCACTCAGTATCAGCCCCTCAGGCAACCTCACAGTCACTCATGCCTCCCAATCACTCGTCACTCGACACTTGGGGTTGAATTCACTTTATTCGAGCGAGGTCCAATTTACTTGATTCGAGTGGGGTCGAATTCACTTTGTTCGAGCGAGGTCGAATTTACTTGATTCGAGCGAGGTCGAATTCACTTGATTCGAGCGAGATCGAATTTACTTGATTCGAGCGAGGTCAAATTCATTTTTTTCCAGCGAGGTCAAATTTACTTGATTCGAGCGAGGTCGAGTTTACTTGATTCGAACGAGGTCGAATTCACTTGATTCCAGCGAAGCCGAATTTACTTTATTCGAGCGAGGTCAAATTTTACTTTGGTGACTCGAGCGAGGTCGAGTTTTACTTTATTCGAGCGAGGTTGAATTTTACTTTGGCGACTCGAGCGAGGTCGAGTATTACTTTATTCGAGCGATGTCGAATTTACTTTATTCGAGCGAGGTCGAATTTTACTTTAGCAACTCGAGTGTAACGACCCGACCGGTCGTTTTGGAAATTTAAGCTCCGTTTGGTGGCATAGGCCTTGAGCAGCTTCACATTATGTATATCGACATGTGTGCATGGTTGGATTCAGTTACCAGATTATTCGGAGTCTAATTGAAAGAAGGATCCTGGTTTTGGAAGCTTAAGCGGTGAAATTTGACTGGAATTTGACTTTTTGTGTAAACATCTCAAGAATAAGTTTTGGATAATGTCAATAGCTCTGTATGGTGATTTTGGACGTAGTCGCGCGTCCAGATTTGGATTTGGAGGTCCGTAGAGTAATTTGAGGCAATGCGGCGAAAGATGGAAAATTTGAAGTTTGGAAAATGGAGAAGTTTGACCCACATATGACTTTTGTGATGTTGGGGTCAGAATGCGATTTCGAGAGTTGGAGCAGCTCCGTGATGCCATTTGGGGCTTGTTTGCAAAATTTGGCGTCATTGCGGGTTGAATTGATAGGTTTCAGCACAAATTTTAGAAGTTGGAAGAATTGAAAGCTCTTAAGCTCGATTCATGGTACAATTCATAGTTTCTTCGTAGTTTGATGTGATTTGAGACCTCGAGCGGGCCCGTAGTAGGTTATAGAACTTGTTGGTATGTTTGGAGGGGGTCCTAGGGGCCTCGGGTGTGTTTCAGACGAGTTTCGCATGGTTTTCATAGTTTAGGACAGGTTTGGTTCTGGTGTTTCGCACATGCGACGCCTTGGAGCGCAGGTGCGGCTCCGCTTCTGCGTGAGCCTGGTCGCTTCTGCGACCCTTGAGCCCTGGGAGCTAGCCCGCTTCTGTGGATGCTGACACGCAAGTGCGATCGCCGCTTCTGCAGTCCTTTGAACGCATCTACGAGGAATCTCGCTCCTGCGACTTCCCATTTCGCTTATGCGGTGCCACTGGTGCGGCTGTATATCCGCAGATGCGGTCCCTGGTCTGGTAAATCAAGTTCACAAATGCGAATGTCTGCCCGCAAATGCAAAAACACAGGTGCTCTTCTTCGTCCGCAGATGCGGAAGTCTTGGGCAGATTCATATAAGCGAGGGTTGGCCATTTTTCTTTATATTTTGAGTTTTGGACTCCGGATTTGGGAGCGATTTTGGGGGGTTTTCAAGCTAATCGATTGGGTAAGTGTTCTTCACCTAGAAATTTATGTATTCTATGATTTTATTTTCATTTTTATCATTTGAATTGTGTTTTGGGTTGGGGAAAACGTTGGTTTTTGAAGAAAATATCTAAAATGAAAAATCATGATTTGAGGGACGAAATGGTATCGGAATTTGGTAATTTTTGTATGGTTGAACTCATATTGGAATGGGTGTTTGGACTTTGTAAAATTTGTCTGGTTCTTAGGTGCGGGCCCAGGGGCCGAGTTTTGGGTCGATTTTTGAATTTTGTTAAAGATTTAGACTTTATGATTCAGAATAGTTCCTTATGTGTTTTGAAGTCATTTTTGGTTAGATTGAGCCGTCCGGAGGTCTTTTCGCGAGAAGTTCAATTTTAGAGTATCGGTTTGTCGTCTTTGAGGTAAGTATCTTGCCTAACATTGTGTGGGGGAACTACCCCTTAGGATTTGAGTCTTCTATGTTGCTTGTAGTCCGTGTACGCGAGGTGACGAATGCGTGCTCGGACTTATTTGTGGAAAGTTGGCCTTTTAGGAATCTTAGGTCCTTATATTCACACAATATGAATTTGCTCTTGACATGATTGAGTTCCTAATTTCTAGATTCATCTTTACTTGCTTAAACAAGAATTTCTTGCTCTTTGATTCACTCTTATTGCCTAATTGACTAAACTGAAGACTTCATCCCTTTTACTGTCATGATATATCTTCATAACTGATTATCTCTACTTGTATTTTCTATCACCACCCTATAATTGTTTAGTCTTAATTAAAGTTATGGTTATCTTCCTGTTTCTTGCCCTTAAGTGAAATTGTTGAATATCCTCGAAATTTGCTCAACCTTAAAGGTAGTTTAGATATCTTATATCTTAGTTGACTTGCCCTTATTTGGAATTACCGGATTCGTGTTAAATTCTTGTTGTCGAACCGTGCAATTGGGTACGAGTGTTACATGCCATTTTCTTCCTTGTTGAGCTGCCCTTATTATGCCTAGTATTCTTTATTGTGCTTATCCTTGTGAACTAGTCTTGACTTTTCTTGTGATCAGTGGTTCTTGAGTTGATGTATTTACCGTATCTTGTACTATTGTCATTGTTGTTGTTATAGTTATTGTTGTGATGCACGAGGTTTCTGCCATGCAAGTGTTGATATGGGGATTTGCACGAGGTTTCTGTCATGCCGTGTTTTCTATTGATATTGCATATGTGGCGTGACAAGGAGGGATATATATATATATATATATATATATATATATATATATATATATATATATATATATATATATATATATATATATATATATATATATATATATATATATATATATATATGTGGGTTGCGCATGTGGTGAGACAAGGTGGGAACATTGTTGTGCACGTGTGGCAAGATAAGGCGGGCATTCACTTTACTATTGCACACGTGGAGAGAAAAGGTGTGATGTGTCAGGGATTGTTTGTGATACTCGTGTTGGCCTAGGGGCATCCTTGTTGTTGATATTGTGTAATGGTACACTTACTGTGTGAGTTTATTCATGTGGAAATTGTGAGAAAACAATGTACGTGTTTCCTCTTTTCTTTCCTTATGCTTATTGGTTGTTGAATCATGTTAGGACACCTGCACAAGAAAACACGCAGTTAAGCACTATTAATGGATTAAGGGTTCCTTTTTGTTGTCGAGTATAGGTACTCTTGTTGTACTTACCATATATGTGGGAATGACCCCAATTGGCACATGAGTCGTCTGTGCAGTTATTACTTGAAATGAATGCACAGGATGCCGACGTTAGTGTTCAGATATTAGGACCCGTGAGTGGTGATTTTTCTGAGGTTCGGTACATCGTGGAGATGACTAAGAACTTGATGTAAAAGTAGTTGAGATTTTTGAGTCATTACTTGTCCTTGTTGTATATTTACATTCCGGATTTAGTTGCGTTCCATTTACTCTTTCTCCTTATGTTTACGGGTTTTCCGTTGTTACTCGTTATTCCTTTCCTTATTGAGTACTGTATTTTTAGCCACATTGTGAAGCCTTATGTAAATATCATAATCCGTTTCTCTATATTTTTACTTGTTCAACTCTTAGACCAGTGGGTGTCTTGACTAGTCCTTGTCACTACTTCACCGAGGTTAGTCTTGATACTTACTGGGCACTGTTGTGGTGTGCTCATACTACAATTCTGCACATTTTTGTGCAGATTCCAGGTTTTACATAGCCGGCCAGTCGATAGTTAGCAGCGCGGTTGCTATTGTGGAGACTCAAGGTAAAACCACTCCAGCGTTCACGGGTTTCAGAGTCACATTCGTATTTTTGTTCATACACTGTTGTACTTATTTCTGAACAATGGTATTTAGGAGTTACAGTGTAAAATTCTATAAAGCTTATGACTTGTACTACTGGGTTTTGGGAATATGTTCATTGTATAAATAATTCTTTTCAGAAATATTAGATTTTGTTTATTATTGTTGTTATTCCATAAATGTTAGTCTTACCTAGTCCTTAAGACTAGGAGCCATCACGATACTCAACGGAGGGGAAATTTGGGTCGTGACATCGAGCGAGGTTGAGTTTTACTTTATTCGAGCGAGGTTGAATTTTTCTTTAGCGACTCGAGCGAGGTCGAGTTTTACTTTATTCGAGCGAGGTCGAATTTTACTTTGGCGACTCGAGCGAGGTCGAGTTTTACTTTATACGAGCGAGGTATAATTTTACTTTGGCAACTCGAGCAAGGTCGAGTTTTACTTTGGCGACTCGAGTGAGGTCGAGTTTTACTTTATTCGAGCGAGGTCGAATTTACTTCATTCAAGCGAGGTCGAGTTTTACTTTGGTGACTCGTGGAATGGTGTAAGAGTATCGCGCACTACCTTGCTTTTTATTGGATTTTCATGCGTTGGTTTATGCATGCACCAGAGTGAGTCCCAGTCTATATAGTCCCTTCATCGCTCGTCTTGGAGAGGTCGTCGACGGGGCGGGCGATGAAGTCGTTGCTTTGTGGTTCAGATGCGATTTGATGTATAAGGTCGGGTGATTGGATGTTGCATCGCTATGGCGAGCTCTTGGTACCCGCATCTTGTCTGTGTTTGGGCATCTTTGAGCTTGCTGCGCGGTCCCCTGCTTATGTAAATTATTTCTTAACGANACTATGTGCGGGGGGGCTAACCTGGAAGAAAGATTCGGGTGCGCTTGACGTGCAAAAGTCATAGCTCTGCTGCTTAGGTTTACGCACGCAATGTGCCAGAGTTGTTGTTGTGGCGCAACGTAGGTGTTGAGTATAAGACAGACATAGCTCTAGTTTCGTGTGAGGATTTATTCACGGTTGGTGTTGGTGGATCAAGAGGGAACTAAGGCTTTGGCGAGAAAATCCCCACAGACGGCGCCAAATTGTTTTACTAAAAATGTGTTAACATTTCTTAAAACGAATTAATAAGTAAAATAGAGGAAAAATCCTAACCAAAGATTAGCTCTAGATCGAGGGATATTGAACATAACAAATCGGGAATAGCGAAGTTTGCGAAGTTTCCAAAATTATAAAAGACGTTAAGTAAAGATAATGGGCTCACGTTCTCAATACAATCATTCTATAGTATATGATGAAGGAGAGGAGGAGAGTATCCCATTGATAACTACTGATTACAACTCTATTGATTTCATGGTGAAGATTACAAAGATGTGAAAATGAAGTTGTGCCTCTTCCCTCGAGTTGCCCTTGGACTCCTCTTAGAGAGAGTTCTCAAAGAAGAAGAGAGAATCGAAAAAGCCCCCCTCTATCATTGTCTCAACCTGTACATATACTCTAGGTGTTATCCCTTACCCAGCGGTCCTTGACCGGTGTAATGTAGTCTGTTTTGGGCACTTTGGGTCGACCTCCCTAAGTGCCATAATCTGTGTTATGCCGTAAAGGCCCTCTGGTGATTCGGCCTCGGTCGTGGTTGTGACGCTCGTCGTTATGGCATCTTGTGCGCCCGACCATGGCTTAATTGCCTTCTTGCCATTTCCTTTGAGGTCATTCTCGCGTGGTCAGATTTCGACCCATACAGAGAGGAGGAAAGTATCCCATTGATAACTACTGATTACAACTCTATTGATTTCATGATGAAGATTACAAAGACGTGAAAATGAAGTTGTGCCTCTTCCCTCGAGTTGCCCTTGGACTCCTCTTAGAAAGAGTTCTAAAAGAAGAAGAAGAGAGAATCGAAAAATCCCCCCCCCCCCTCTATCGTTGTCTCAACCTGTATATATACTCTAGGTGTTATCCCTTACCCAACGATCCTTGACCGGTGTAATGTAGTATGCTGTGGGCGCTTTGGATCGACCTCCCTAAGCGCCACAACGTGTGCTATGCCGTAAAGTCCCTCTGGTGATTCGGCCTCGGCCGTGGTCGTGACGCTCGTCGTTATGGCATCTTGTGTGCCCCACCATGGCTTAATTGCCTTCTTGCCATTTCCTTTGAGGCCATTCTCGCATGGTCAGATTTCGACCTATACAATTAGCTATCACATCTTTAATATAGGATAGCTAATCTCACCTTTTTAAGGTAAAATTTATCTCGAGATTGGCTAATACTTATAATTAAACACCAAGTTAATACAAATCTAAATTTTATTTCAGGATTATTATCCTTATCGCATACTACCTCCGATCCACTATATAAGTGACCATTTTACTTTTTATTTTGGTCCAAAATAAGTGTCCATTTACATAATCAAGAAGTTATTAATACTACTTTTCCTAAATTTTCCCTTATTTACGTATCCAATGTGTCAAGGTAATAACTAATTAAGATTGATTAGTAAATACATCTTTTTTTCTCTATGAATTCGTATTTCCTTTATGGGTGTTAAAATGAACACTTATTGTGGACCGGAGCATACAACAACTATAACACACACTCTCTATATCTATATATCTATCTAATGAAAAAATACCCATTAAAAGTTCATATAAAAATGCTTAATATTTTAGTTCTAAAAAGTTTTGACAGTGTGTCAATTAAGTTTTTTAATATTATTCTTTCATATTTTGAGGAAATGGAAGATTTTTATGTTTGAGCTGTTATCATTCACCATTTTTTGTGTCTTTTTATTTGCGTGCCACACTGTGTGTGTGTGTTTAAATACTTTGTGGTATAAAATTTGATGGGTATGTAGAAGAGGAAGGTGAGATAGCGGCCTTTGTATATTACAATTGTTATCTTAAAACTAAGAATTTTTCATATTCTTGTTTCATATTTTAAAGAAAATGGGAGATTCTTGGTCTTTGAGCTGCTACCATTGACCATATCTCGTATTGGAAATGTTGTTTTTTGGTGAAATAGGCAGCCCCTTGTTGTTCTGGATCTTATCAAATATATACGAGCCCGTTTAGACAGAATCTTTTTTCTTTTTCCGATTTTTTAATATTTTTTTCGAAAATCACCCGAAAACAGTCTCTTTACCCTTCCGGGATAGGGGAAAGGTCTGCGTACACTTTATTTTTTCCATACCTCATTAATGAATTTTGATGGGTATGTTGTTGTTGTTTTCGGAAATCAGCGTTTGGCCATGAAATTTCTAATTTTCACTTGAATATGAATTTTGTGAAAATTTGAAAAACTCCAAAAAGTTGTTTTTTAAAATTTTCACTTAAATCATTCGCAAAGCTTCAAGAATAGCTCAAAATAATATTCATGTCCAAATACAGCTCTAATCTTCAAATATCATTTTCACTTGAATTTTTTTTTTGGGGAATTTTATAATTCTTATGTCCAAACTACCACGTATTATTGGGACTTATTTTCATGTCCTTGTTTTCCATGAACTTGAACAAGTGATTTTTCTTTCTTTTATATATATAGAGAGAGACTTTTAACATATTAGGTGAAGGTACTATGTTAGCAATATACCAACATTTTACTTTTTTTCAGACACATTAAATTAAGGACTTTTTTGTCATTTCTCAAATAAAGCACACACAGACCCACACATAATGTAGGAGGTATGGTCTAGGTTTTTTCTGAAAGGGATAGATAATATAACTTTTCTCTGCATGTGTATCACGTGAATATTACTCATCAATAAGACATTAACAACTCCATTATTCAAATCCTATACCTACCACGCATATAGTAACTCTAATAGTTTATCTGTAGATATAAATAGTTCATATCTCTTCATTGTATGACACAAAACCATTCATTGAAAAATGGCAACCATAAAAATGCTTCTTACTTTACTAGTGGCTGCAATTTTATTTTGCAGCCACCAACAAGTGGCCACGGCAAGAGAAGTAGCCGTGGCTGATAACGGAAATGAGTTACAATTCTCGCCATGGAAAATTCCATGTTATTTGCCGTGGCCGTTTCCGTTTCCACGTCCATATCCATGCCCTCCTCCACGACCACGGCCATGTCCTCCTCCACCTCCACCTCCACCTCCACCACCATCCCCACCCCCTCCCGCCCCGAAATCGAGCTGTTCGGCTAGCGACCAAGCAAAGGTGAAGAAGTGCATGTTCGACACGCCTAAAATTGATGAATGCTGCCCAACATTCAAGAGTATACTTGGAACTAGTTGCCCTTGCTATAAATATGCTGAGGATTTGGACAATCAAGTCTTGATCACTCTTGAAGCTTATTGTGATGTTGATAGCCCTTGCAAGGGTGTCCAAGTAAGTTAAAAATTACGGTAGGAACGCATAAATTTCAAATCATGTATCCGACTCTGTCTTCTTAGCACATTAAGGGTGGAATTCGGATTTAAATTAATATTTTCTTAGTTTTCTATAACACATTCATAAATTCGAAGATTTTGCATTTGAAACAGATCATTGTTTATTTTCTTTTCAAATTACTTTTCTATATATAGTGCCTAATGCTGTATTATGTTAATTTATTTCAGGTGATTAAGCTGTCCAAGGAGGAGGAGTAAAAATAAAGAGACTTAATGTTTAATTCCAAATCTTGTATTAGATGATTTGCTGTTAATCTTTCTGTTGAATAGTCTTTAAACTATGGTTTAGTCTCGATGTTTTAAGACATTGTAATTTCTAGGGGTAAACTTGTAGTGTTGTGTTTCGAGCAATAACTTGGCATATGTGTCAAATTCTTAGTACTAATAAATGTTATTGTACTCATTTTGTAGCCCAATATTCTCTACTTTTCTGTATTATCTTCTTCCTTTTTTTATATTTTAATTTCTCTTTCGTATTCAAGAAAAAGTAGCGACAATTTGTTAGAATAAGAAAGATAGTGTATACAGTGAAATATGATATGATACGTGGTCGTTTAAAGGGAGGATACATGGAATCCAAGACGGGATGGACGAAGACCGAACAATTTCGTTTGTCATCGTAAAAGATAACGTTCACTGGAAAGGATAACCTTCATAAAGGTGTATTAAATGCTCTGCGCCCGATAGTATTTACTAGGGAATATTCTGCAGTATTAAGAGTGACGGTCCGTTACAGAGAATTTGGCATTTATGTTCACCGTTACATCTTCATCAATGACCCTCGTAATTGACATTAAAAGAGTACATGATCTTAGGACCTCCTTCCCTAGACTTAACTATAAGTAGTGAGCTCATTTATCATTGTAAAAGACACGAATTTTCTAGCTAAACTTATACTACATTCTGTTGGATTTTTAAGCATTAATAGCTTAAAATAGAGTGAATATGGGAAATGGAGGGGAAAATGAAATATTTGAGGTCCCCTCCTTGATTGTCCCACATGGTAAGAGGAAAAGGTTTTTGATGGGTATATAAGCAATTGCTCTTCTTCTAGCTCATAAAGAATTGAGAAGAAGGCAAGCCTCGCGTCGTCGTCGTCGCCGCTCGACTCGGCTCGGCCTCGGCCTCGGCCTCGGATTCGGATTCGGATTATTAACAGAAATGTTACTAAATATTTGGTTTAATAACAAAATATTAATATTAATATTAAATCCATTTCAGGTATCCATTATTCAGTTTTCTGTTTTTGTAACAGAAAATTAACTACCCTTCAATTTTCCCTCTTTATTATTGAGTAAATAGCCAATTATGTCATGGCATTTACTTTATGGGCGTTTTTGCAAAAACAGCCATTATGAAGAGTTGCACCTCTTCAGATTTCAGCCCAACTTTGGCTATAAATACAAGTCCATTCTCTCAGATTTTACATACTAATTTCTGAGTTCTCCTCCTTCTTTCTGCATACTTTCATCTTCAAAGAAAGCAAGTAAGTGTGATTTGCTACCGAACTTTGAGTTCGCTGAAACACTGGGGTTTGAAGTACCACTACACCAGTGTGTAATTCGTTCTATCCTGGGAGGAAATAATCCATAACCTTGGGTACTGGATGGGATTAAATTCCTTAAGGAAACACTGTGAATACAGTGGGCTCGAATTGGTTTTGCTATTTTATTTACATTTCTGTTTATGTTATTTATTTTCTCCATAATTGTTTTACAAATATAGAATACTAACAAGCTTAAGGAATTTAATATTTTTTCTGTATTTGTGTTATATTCACTGTTTCTGGAGAGTAAAACCTTTGTGGTTTTGTACTCTATTGGAGATTAAAATCTACGCAATTTTAACGTTTGTATCATTCTTTTAAAGAAATGACGAATGACAACGAAAACCAAGTTGTTCCGATGACAACTGACAATGCCTCAACGAGCCGAACAACACTGGCAGCATTGACACTGGCTGAGAAACCCGGAAAATTTTTCGGGATTGATTTCAAGCGCTGGCAGCAAAAAATGTTCTTCTACTTGACTACTCTAAGTCTCCAGAAGTTCATCAAGGAAGATGTTCCTGTGCTGTCAGATGAAACTCCAGAAACTGAACGCTTTCTCTTGATTGAGGCGTGGACGCATTCAGACTTTTTGTGCAAGAATTACATTCTAAGCGGGCTGGAGGATTCTTTGTATAACGTCTACAGTGGCGTGGAAACGTNGCATTCAGATTTTTTGTGCAAGAATTATATTCTAAGCGGGATGGAGGATGCTTTGTATAACGTCTACAGTGGCGTGAAAACATCAAAAGAACTGTGGATAGCGCTTGAAAAGAAAAACAAAACTGAAGATGCCGGATTGAAGAAGTTTGTTGCTGCAAAGGTTATGGACTACAAAATGGTAGATAACAAGTCTGTTATTACCCAAGTTCAGGAATTACAAGTGATAATTCACGATCTCCTTACTGAAGGTATAAGTAGAATTAATACTAATATTGGTAGTATTAATTTTATTATGTTTACTAACAGAATTTTCATTGAAGGTTTTGTCATCAATGAAGCATTCCAAGTAGCAGCGATGATTGAGAAGTTGCCTCCGTTGTGGAAGGACTTCAAAAATTATTTGAAACACAAACGCAAGGAGATGTCCCTTGAAGATCTCATTGTTCGGTTGAGAATCGAAGAGGACAATAAAGCTGCTGACAAGAGAGGCCGTGGAAATTCAACAATAATGGGAGAAAATATTGTTGAAGATAAAAAAAAAAAGAGGAAGAAGGCTTCTGGACCGAAATACAATCCAAGCAAGAAGCGGTTAAGTGGAAATTGCTATAACTATGGCAAAACCGGACACAAATCTACGGAGTGTCGTGCTCCGAAGAAAGACAAGAAGAAGGGTCAAGCAAACATGGTTGAAAAGCATGATGATGTTGATGACTTGTGTGCCATGCTTTCCGAATGAAACTTGGTGGGCAATCCTAAAGAGTGGTGGATTGATTCTAGAGCCACTCCCATGTTTGTGCTGTTAAAGAAGCTTTTGCTACTTATGCTCCTGTTGGACCCGATGAGACGATTTCTATGGGAAATGCTTCATAGGCCAAGATTGAAGGATGTGGGAAGATATTTCTTAAAATGACTTAGCAAAGTGGTGACTTTGAACAACGTCATTCATGTTCCCGAGATTAGGAAGAATTTAGTCTCTTCTAGACTTTTTGTTAAGAATGGCTTTAAATGTGTATTTGTATCCGATAAGGTTGTAATAAGTAAGAACGAGATGTTTGTAGGAAAAGGTTACCTCACCGAGGGCCTTTTCAAGCTAAATGTAATGGTTGTTGAAAGTAATAATAAAATTTCAGCTTCGTCTTACTTACTTGAATCAAATGAATTATGGCATGTACGTTTAGGTCATGTCAATTATAAAACCTTGCGAAAAATGATTAATTTGGAAGTATTGCCTAAGTTTGAATGCGACAAATCAAAATGTCAAGTATGTGTGGAATCTAAGTTTGTTAAACATCCTTATAAGTCAGTTGAAAGGAATTCAAATCCTTTAGACTTAATTCACACAGATATTTGTGACATGAAGTCAATACCATCTCGCGGTGGCAAGAAGTATTTCATAACTTTTATTGACGATAGTACTCGATATTTCTATGTTTATTTACTTAATAGTAAAGATGAAGCAATAGACGTATTCAAGCAATACAAAAATGAAGTTGAAACACAACTTTACAAGAAAATAAAAATGATAAGAAGTGATAAGGGTGGTGAATATGAATCTCCTTTTGAAGAAACATGTTTAGAATATGGAATTATTCATCAAACAACGGCCCCTTACACGCCTCAATCCAATGGGATTGTGGAAAGAAAGAATCATACGTTAAAGGAGATGATGAACGCATTATTGNAAATATGTTTAGAATATGGAATTATTCATCAAACAACGGCCCCATACACGCCCCAATCCAATGGGATTGCGGAAAGAAAGAATCGTACTTTAAAGGAGATGATGAACGCGTTGTTGATAAGTTCTGGTTTGCCACAGAACTTGTGGGAGGAAGCCATTCTTACGGCTAATCGAATATTAAATCGAGAGCCCCATAGAAAAATACAATCCATTCCATATGAAAAATGGAAAGGAAGGAAGCTCAACTTGAATTATTTTAAAGTGTGGGGGTGATTGGCAAAAGTACAAGTTCCTAAACCCAAAAGGGTAAAAATAGGACCGAAAACCGTTGATTGTATTTTCATAGGATATGCGACTAATAGTAAATCATATCGATTTCTGCTTCATAAATCAGAAAATCCTGATATTCATAA
Organism: Nicotiana undulata; assembly: GCA_005239495.1. NCBI lineage: Eukaryota > Viridiplantae > Streptophyta > Magnoliopsida > Solanales > Solanaceae > Nicotiana > Nicotiana undulata. The sequence goes on along the minus strand of ML251488.1, from coordinate 4,122 downwards.
TAATACTATTATAGAATTAGATAATGCTGAGTTTTTTAAAAATATATATCCATATAAAAAGGAATGTGAGTCGATTGGTGAAGGATCTAAACGACCTTTGGAAGAAACAAAAGAAAGTACACTTAATCAGGAGGATCCAAGACGTAGTAAACGTCAAAGAACGTCTACTTCATTTGGACCAGATTTTGTGACTTTCTTACTGGAAAATGAGCCTCAAACATTTAAAGAAGCTATGTCTTCTTCGGAATCATTGTTTTGGAAAGAGGCAGTCAATAGTGAAATAGAATCCATATTGAACAACCATGCATTGGAATTGGTTGATCTTCCTCCTGGAAATAAACCGTAAATGGATCTTTAATAGGAAAATGAAAGATGATGGTACTATTGACAAATTTAAGGCAATACTTGTGGTCAAAGGATATAGACAATGAGAAGGTCTTGACTATTTCGATACATATCTCCCGTTACAAGAATTACGTCCATAAGAACGTTGGTAGTGTTAGCTACAGTTTATGGTCTTGAAATTCATCAAATGTATGTTAAGACGGCCTTCTTAAATGGAGAGTTGGAGGAAAAAATCAACATGGAACAACCTGAAGGGTTTGTGGTTTCGGGTAAAGAAAAGAATGTATGTAGACTTGTTAAGTCCCTTTACGGACTAAAACAAGCACCCAAACAATGGCATGCGAAATTTGACCAAACAATGTCGTCAAATGGTTTTAAAATAAATGAATGTGATAAATGTGTGTACATTTAAAATGCTCCAAATCACATAGTCATTGTTTGCTTATATGTGGATGATATGCTGATAATGAGTAATGACATTGCCAACATAAATGCGACTAAGCGCATGCTAACTGGCAAGTTTGATATGAAAGACTTGGGAGTTGCTGATTTAATTCTGGGAATTAAGATCCATAAAACTTCTCAAGGTCTGGCATTGTCACAATCTCATTATATTAAGACAGTACTTGAAAAATTCAAGCACTTGGGCTTTAAAGTTGCAAAGACTCCAATTGACATGAATCTTGCATTAGCAAAGAACAAAGGCCAGAGCATATCACAATTGGATTATGCTCGTGTGTTAGGATGTTTAATGTACATCATGAATTGTACACGACCAGATATAGCTTGTGCTTTAAGTAAATTGAGTCGATATACAAGCAATCCAGATCAATCTCATTGGATGGCCATGAAACGAGTTTTGGGGTATTTAGTACATACCCAGGACTTTGCCTTGCACTATAGTAAATATCCTGCAGTCATTGAGGGATACTGTGATGCAAACTGGATCACCGGATCAACTGATTCCAAGTCCACAAGTGGATATATATTCACTATTGGTGGAGGAGCGGTATCTTGGAAGTCGTCCAAACAAACTTGTATTGCCCGCTCTACAATGGAGGCTGAGTTCATAGCCTTAGATAAAGCCGGTGAAGAAGCTGAATGGATCCGAAATTTCTTGGAAGATATTCCATTCTGGTCCAAACCATTGGCACCAATATGCATACATTGTGATAGTCAAACGGCAATTGGAAGGGCAGGGAGCGTTATGTATAACGGTAAATCTCGTCATATACGAAGAAGACATAAAACCGTTAGGCAATTACTCTCTAGAGGAATTATCACGATTGACTATGTAAAGTCAAGTGATAATGTGTCGGATCCACTTACAAAAGGCCTAACTAGAGACGTAGTTGAGAAATCATCAAGGGGAATGGGACTATGGCCAAGAACAAGTGATAGTGGCAGTAACTCTACCTAGAAGACTGGATATCCCAAGATCTAGGTTCAAGGAGATCAAACAAAGTCATTAATGATGGTTCAACATTGTCAACTAAACTTTTGGTCCATTCTCGTGATGAGACAATGTTCATTACCAAGGATAAAACATTAAGGCTTTTTAATGATTTTTAAATTTGATACATGGTATATCAAATAGTGTATCTACGGGATGACACGTTTAGGAATCACCTATGTAAGCGTGAAGTGTTAGCCGCTTCAAGGAGAATTTTGCAAGGCCAGTTCTCTATGCACTTATGAAACCATACGGTGTTCATGGGCTAAACGAACACAACAATGAGAACCAAAGA
>ML251486.1:69450-82689 GCA_005239495.1 Nicotiana undulata | reverse complement strand
TAATAAGCCACTAACACCAGTTATAATGTAGGTTTCGCGTAACGACAGACCGGGTCGTTACAGCTCAAGACGAAAGAGGTTGAGACCCTAGGGTGGAGGCAACACATGGACCGTCTCGCCTCATAGAAAGATACACTTTGGGAGCAACTGACTTCAATCGAACACCAACTTCAAAAAGCGGAGAAGGAAAGCTTGGCCCGGAGCCGTGAAATTGAAGAGCACGAAGCTAAATCGGCCGATGAACTTGCGAAAGCCAAATCCGTGGCAGAGGCATTTATGTCCTCGTACCGAGTTGACGCCGAACATGCTAACACTCGGGCATAGGAGATCTCTGTTACGGCCGAAATTAAGTTGTCATGTGCCCTCAATCATGCTAAGCTGCAGCCCCCGAGAAAAACTCTCGAAGAGGTGCACGTTTGAGGCTTCGACCTCTCAGCCGATATCGAAAAAGAAAAAACCTTGGAGGAAGAGGTTGATGCTTTGCTCTACAATGATGAGGGTTCCTCTAGCAGCTCCGAGAGCGGGGAAGATGAAGATGAAGTCCTCGTCTGAAGATGCGGCTCCCAAAGATGCAGCTCCTGATGATGCGACCCTAAACTAGATTAGGTTCCCTTTTTGTATTTTTGTGTAAGGGCCTCTTGTAGTCACCTTTTGTAAACATCTCTTATAAATATAAAGGATCTCTTTGTTTCATCTTCGATTTGTGCTGAATTCCGTTTCGTCTTCATTTGTGAAAAATTTGATGTTATAACTGTTATGGTCAGCTCGAATATTGGCTTTGGACTTATAATATAATAAGCCCTTAGGCTTTCTATCGATTAACGAGCGATATTTATAATAGAATACCGCTTAAGGTTTTTGTTAATCTTCGAGCCAAGCTTAAGTCGATTTGACGCGAGCTTGGATGATGGGACTCTTAAGCCCGAGTTGAATGAAAGCAGGGTCTCGAAACCTATATGTTTCGGCCCTTAGGTTCTTTTAGGTCGGGCCAATTTGGACTTTAAAGCGTCTATAATTTTTCCCTCTTTTTGGCTAAAAGACTTGGTGAGAATTTTTCTATGCCTTAGCATGTGTTTTTTGTTCCTATTGGATTTTTCGAAGGTTTGGCTGGTCGGAACCTTTTTTGTAATTTATTTGTGTAAACATAATCGAATACCTCTTGAGGTTTTTTCGAAGGCTGATGTTATCGAAGCCTTTATTCGAGGGTTGATTTTATCGAAGCCCTTCATCATTTGCTTTTGCTAAGGGTAGCTTGATTTAACCGATTTTTTCGAAGTGTTTGAAGGCCTTAGATTATGGCGGAAGTCGGACGTCTCTGAGCCGCGTTATTTTGGGCGTGGCCTTTTTTATGTGACCGTAGTCTTTAACATGGCCGTAGCCTTTAATGTGGTCGTAGCCCTCGGGTATGTCTTTTGAACTTATTTCCCGATGATATTTTGAACTTGTTTGAAACGTTAGTCCCGAGTGTGATGGCCTTGGCCTTTACATAGAGGGATGCCTCATTGAGGTCTTATGAGTTTAAGTTTGCATAGTTCAAACATTTTTTACTATCGACGGTAGTCCCTGAGTAGCCGAGATGTACTCGTATTTTGGCTTTTGAGCCTTTTTCCATATAGAATCGTAAGTATGGAGAAACCAATTTCTTCAAGACATGAGATGTTTAATAGAAAAGATGCTTCTTTCAATAACTCGTACATGTATACATGTTTTGCCTTCGAGGTTCGATAATCCTATATGGACATGGTTCCTTTGACCGTTTGGCCCATTACAAAGTTTTCCTATCGAGACCCTCTTATGTGTGAAGTATGTCAGTCCCCGAGGGGTGATGTCCCCCAGTATTCGAGGTTGATTGGAAAGAAACCTTGGATACTTGCTGAATTCTCCTTAGGCTATAATTGTTTCCTCGTTAAAAATCTTGCCGGGAAAACCCATTGGGATAAAACCCGATGTCAGGGAAAAAGAGTGCAAAGTATGCTTTAAAAGCTAAGGTCTTCGAGTTGAAGGATGCCTCGACGCCTTCGATCGAACACTTACAAGGAGTTAGTCTTAAATATGAATGGGAAAAGGAGAAGGTCATACCTTATCAATAATATCGTTCGAGTAGTGATATGTTCCAATTGTTTGGTAGTTGCTCACCTTCCATTGTGTTAAGTTTGTAATATACCTTCCCCACGACTCCGATGACTCGGTACGGTCCTTCCCAGTTGGGGCCTAGCTTTCCTTCATTTGTGTCACGAGTATTGATGGTGACTTTCCTTAGAACTAAGTCCCCCACTCCGAAATGGCGGAGGTCTACCCTTCTGTTATAATACCTCTCGATCCTTTGCCTTTGTGCGGCCATTCGAACTAGTGCGGCTTCACGTTTTTCATCTAGAAGTTCGAGACAGGTGTTCATAGCTTCGTGGTTTGAATCCTCGGTAGTATGCCGAAACCTGACGCTAGGTTCCCTGACCTCGACCGAAATCAACGCTTTAGACCGGTACACCAAGGAGAACGGCGTTTCCCCCGTGCTTGATTTCATCGTTGTTTGATATGCCCATAGCACCTCGGGCAATACTTCTCTCAATTTCCCTTAGCAACATTCAATCTCCTCTTCAAGTTTTGAATGATGGTTTTGTTTGTGGACTGGGCCTGGACATTTGCGCTTGGGTGATAGGGCGTTGATAGAATCCTTTTGACTTTGTTATCTTCGAATAATTTTGTCATTTTTCTGCCAATAAATTGCTTCCCGTTGTCACATACTATTTCGGTGGGTATCCCAAACTGACACACGATGTGGTCCCATATGAAGTCGATGACATCATTCTCTATTATTTTCTCGAAGGCCTGTGCTTCTACCCATTTTGAAAAGTAGTCAGTCATAAACAAAATAAACTTAGCTTTACCTGGTGTCGTTGGTAAGGGGACGACGATGTCCATCCCCCATTTCATGAATGGCCACGGGGACAGGACCGAATGGAGTTGTTCACAGGGATGGTGGATCATCGGTGCAAATCTTTGGAATTTGTCACACATTCGAACGAACTCCTTAGTATCTCTTTCTATGCTATCCCAGTAATATCCAGCTCTAATTACTTTGCGAATCAGAGAGTCGGCGCCAGAGTAGTTCCAACAAGTGCCTTCGTAGATTTCTCGCAATACGTAATTGGTGTCCCCTAGTCCGAAGCATACTTCCAGCGGTTCGTCGAAGGTTCTTCTGTACAATGTTCCATTTTCATCAAGCGTGAATCGAGCTGCTTTGGCTCGTACGGATCTCGACTCCTTTGGGTCCGAGAGGAGCTTTTCGTGCTTTAAGTGTTCGACATATTTATTCCTCCAATCCCACGTCAAACTTGTAGAATTAATCTCGGCATGGCCTTCCTCGACCACGGATCTCGACAATTGGACAACAGTTCCCGGGACAATATCATCTTCCTTGACCGATGACCCCAAGTTCGCAATATATCGGCCTCACTATTCTGCCCTCGAGGTATATGGTCCAACGTCCATTCTTTGAAGCAGTGCACTGTTACTTGAAGCTTGTCCAAATACCTTTGCATTCGGTCTTCTCAGACTTTGAAACTTTTGTTTACTTGGTTTACCACCAAAAGAGAGTCACATTTGGCCTCGAGGACCTCTACTCCCAGGCTTTTGGCTAGTTTGAGAACTACAATCATGGCCTCATACTCGGCCTCATTGTTAGTTAATCTAGAAGTTTTGATAGACTGTCTAGTGACACTGCCTGTAGGTGGTTTTAAAATAATACCGAGCCCGGACCCTTTCACATTCAAGGCGTCGTTCGTGAAGAGGGTCCATACCCCCGAGGATCTACCCGACTTTAGTAGAATTTCCTTTTCTACTTCGGGTACGAGGGCAGGTGCAAAATCTGCCACGAAGTTTGCCATAATTTGAGACTTAATGGCCATTCGGGGCTGATACTCGATATCGTACCCTCCAAGTTTGATGGCCCACTTGGCCAACCAGCCCGACAGCTCGGGCTTATGCAAAACGTTTCCAAGTGGGTACGTAGTTAAAACACATATGTGATGACATTGAAAGTGTGGTTTTAACTTTCTAGCGCTTATTAGTGCAAGTGCTAACTTTTCTTAATGTGGATACCTGGTTTCAGCATCTCCTAAGGTTCGACTCACATAATAAACAGGAAATTGTGTACCTTTTTCTTCTCGAACCAGCACGCCACTCACCGCTACCTCGGACACGGCCAAGTATAAGTAAAGTTTTCGTCTTCCTTCGAAGTGTGAAGTAGGGGTGGGCTCGACAAGTATCGCTTTAACTCCTCCAACGCTTGCTGACATTCCAGAGTCCATGCAAAGTCATTCTTCTTTTTGAGTAGGGAGAAAAATTGGTGGCTCCTATCCGATGACCTCGAGATAAATCGGCCTAGAGTAGTTATCCGCCCGGTTAGCCGTTGTACGACCTTCACACTATCCACGACACTGATCTCTTCGACGGCTTTAATTTTGTCGGGGTTGATATCGATCTCCTTGTTCGATACCATGAAACCCAGAAACTTGCCCGAGCCAACTCCAAAGCACATTTCTCGGGGTTGAGTTTCATGTTGTATTTTCTCAAGATCTCGAACGTTGCATGCAAATGAGTGAAATAGTCCTCTGCGTGCAGAGGCTTAACTAGCATGTCATCAATATAAACTTCCATAGATTTGCCTATATGTTGTTCGAACATCTTATTAACTAGGCGTTGGTACGTAGCCCCTGCATTTTTAGTCCGAAGGGCATTACATTGTAACAATATGTTCCATACTTCGTGATAAACGAAGTCTTTTCCTGGTCTTCCGGGTTCAGTTGAATTTGATTGTACCCGGAGTAGGCATCGAGAAAAGTAAGGATCTCGTGGTCGGCTGTGGCGTCGATCAAACGATCGATGTTAGGCAGTGGGAAAGAGTCTTTAGGGCATGCTTTGTTCAAATCTTTGTAATCTACACACATTCTAAGTTTGTTTCCTTTTTTAGGGACTACTACTACATTGGCTAGCCACTCGGGGTATTTTACTTCCCAAATGGACCCTATCTTCAGAAGTTTAGTTACCTCATCCTTTATGAATGCGTACTTAACCTCGGACTTGGGCCTTCTCTTTTGCTTTACCGGTTTAAACCTGGGGTCGATACTCAGCCGATGAGTAGTTATCTCTGGTGGGATCCTTGTCATATCTAAGTGGGACCAAGCAAAGCAATATATATTATCGATAAGGAATTGAATGAGTTTTTTCCTGAGTTGGGGGGTCAACACCATTCCCAGGTATACCTTCCGTTCCGGTAGATGCTCGATCAATATCACCTGCTCAAGTTCCTCGACCTTGGACTTCGTCGCATCTGATTCCTCGGGGGCGACGAAAGCTCGAGGGGTAAGGAAGTCCTCTTCTTCGTCCTCGACCACCTGTTCCTCAAGTTCAATCGAGGATGTGGATTGTGATTTCTATTTAGCCGCTTGTTTGTCTTTGGTGCTTGATTTCTCTAATGTAGAGAGTGCCGATGCTGGTGTCAAATCATGAACTGTAAAAATCTCCTTTGCTGCATGTTGTTCTCCATACACCGTCTTTACGCCGTCTTTTGTTGGTACTTCATCATTTGATGAAGGGTCGATGGCACTGTCCTCATGCTATGGATCCACGACCTTCCAAGCAATGCATTGTACCTCATGTCACTTTCGATGACATGAAACTTTGTGTCCTGTATAGTCCCGACCACGTTCGCTGGGAGGATTATTTCTCCCTTCGTCGTTTCGCTTGCCATGTTGAAACCATTAAGGACTCGAGATGCAGTTATGATTTGATCTAGCAGCCTGAGTTGCTCTACGAACCTCAACCTAATTATGTTCGCCGAGCTACCTGGATCCACAAGAACACGTTTAACTTGAACTTTATTTAAAAGAATAGAAATTACCAGTGCATCATTGTGTGGCTGAGAGAGGCCCTCAGTGTCTTCTTCATTGAATGTAAGGGTGCCTTCGGACACGTAGTCTCGAGTCTGTTTGAAACTTTAGTGCGTTTGAACATAGGTCCCTGCGGGACGTCGACTCCGCCGATGATCGTATGAATAACATGTTGAGGATCCTCTAGTTCATTCTTCCTATTGGCGTCTTTTTCCCTGAAATGGTTTTTGGCTCTATCGCTGAGAAATTCTCGAAGGTGCCCCTCGTTGAATAATCGAGCTACCTCCTCTATTAATTGTCTGCAATCCTCTGTCCTGTGCCCATGTGTACCATGATACTTACACACCAAGTTGGGATTCCTTTGATAAGGGTCAGTTTATATGGGTTTGGGCCACCTGGTATCCATGATCTTCCCAATGGCTGAAACGAGACCCGAGGCATCGATGCTAAAATTGTACTCCGACAGTCGAGGGGCCTCTGCCGGTCCTGGATTCCTATCGAACCCGGTCTTATTCATGAGTCCCCGAGAATTCTGTCCTCGATCCACTCTTTGATCATTTTGAGGTACATTACGCCTCGAATTATTTCTTCGCTCTTCGGCATATGGCTGATATCGTTCCTTGTTCGATCTTGGTTCCCTGTCCGCGTCCATCGAATCTTTTATTGTCAATCTGCTCGGATAAACCTAACTCGAGAGGGCTCCCAACTTATCATCCTCGACCCTAATCTTCGATTGATATCGGTTATGCACATCCGCCCAAGTTACGGCGGGGTACTCAATCAAATTTTGCTTTAACTGTCGCGACGCTATCAAGCTCCGCTCATTCAGCCCCTGAGTGAAAGCTTGAACGTCCAAATCATCGGAGACTGGTGGTAACTCCATTCGTTCCATCTGAAACCGGGACACGAACTCCCTTAACATCTCGTTGTCCCTTTGCTCAATTCTGAATACGTCTGATTTCCTTATTGCGGCTTTTATAGCACTAGCATGTGCTTTCACAAATGAATCCGCCAACATGGCGAACGAATCGATAGAGTTCGGGGGTAGGTTGTGGTACCAAATCATCACCCATTTGGACAAAGTTTCCCCAATTTTTTTCAGTAGAATGGACTCACTCTCGTCGTCCTCTAAGTCGTTTCCCTTTATACCACATGTGTATGTGGTGATGTGTTTATTGGGATCAGTGGCCCCGTTGTATTTAGGTATGTCCGGCATGCGAAACCTTTTTGGAATAGGCTTCGGGGCCGCACTCGGGGGAAAGGGTTTTTGCACAAACTTTTTGGAATCCAGACCTTTCAAAATCGGAGGCGCTCCTGGTATTTGGTCGACCCGCGAGTTGCATGTCTCCACCTTATCATTATCCTCAATCCTTTTTTCTCCTGAATCGATCCTATTTGTGAGTTCTTCGAGCATTCTCATGATAGTGGGGTCAACCCCAGATATGTTATCACTTGACCTTTCCAGCATTGGTTCAGCAAGGCGAGTAGTTTCTTGTCCCACCACACTAGGAGTCTTTTGTTGACTTTGCAGCTAAGCGATATCAATCTGTTGCGCTTGTAACATTTCGAAGATTACTTGGAGGATGACTTCCCCATCTCTTCGACCCTATGTTCTTTGGCCACCAGGTTGGGTCTCACCGCGTACGCTTCTTCCGATGTCAGTGCCTAAATCGGCGTTTAGAGCAATGTGTGAACCAACATCGACTAGGTCAGGGACTGACACTACTCCAGGGTTAAGTGGTGGTTCAGCATTGGCCCCTGAAGCTGCCACATTGTCATTTTCCCCATGGAATCCGAGACCGTCATTACCATGTACTGGTGTGTTTCTTGAGTTCGACATGTTTTAGCCTGAAAACAAAGAATATTTGACAAGAACAAGTGTGAAAAATAACGTGTGTACCAATTTAAATTTATAATGAGGTTTTAAAGATATGTGATTTAATTCAATACTAATTACTTTAACAAGAAAAGTAATTATGCGGGTTGAGTAAGTAAGTTAAACCAAACTAGTATATGAATAAGCCTCGTCCTTGAGCTCGAGTGACCTCGAGATGGTACCTCAATGAACAATAGAAATAAAGAGAATATAATAAAGCTGAAGGCCAATTCTGAGAGATGAGCAGAAAAGTAAAGATGTTTATTCTTTGCCAATGATTGATGATCCCTTACAAATGATTGGGGTCGAGGGGAACCCTAAATAAGATACATTTTCTTTACAGTAAAGAATCTTATTGGGACAACTGTATAACCACCTAATACGGATTTGTACTGATTCGTACAAATCTTTTTGGAATTTACGTCATGATCTTAGGGATGTGGCGAGAATCTTGTCCTTCTGTAACAAACTTATAACGACACTGTATTGGAATCGATCGTACTTGACTCTGACATTTCTCGAGCACTTAGGTCTTCGAGCTTCTTATTCTGCCTTCGAGCCCGAACTTGAACTTTATTGAATTTTTGCCCTCGATGCGACCTCTCGAGCCTACAAAATCGGGGTCATAAGATTTTGACCGTATAAAGTACTCCTATTCAATTAGGTATCAGGCTTAACTCGTAAGGGTAACGTTCAAAATCAAAAATAGATACAATTTGAATGATACGTCAAAAGTTGCAAATGAATCATTGCAAAGTGATACAGAAAATAAAGTATATGAGAAGTTTGTCCAATAAAAGAGCAAAGTGAGGGAACTCGTATAACTTTGAAACAAAAAGGATATCCTAATATTTATGTACTTCTTTGGGAAACTTGCGTTTTTAATCCCTAAAAAGTTGGTGAATTCTGATTTTGGACCTCAAAGTCTTTGGTTAAGCATATTTAATATTTAATCTAATATTATTTGTTTTTTCTGCCTGAACTACAGAAATTTGACAAATAATTAAATGCTAAACAATTTAATTACCGATGTATTATGTTAAACTTATAATGTTACTTAATACTGAGTAGTGTATTCAGGATTGTTCATAAACGGTGAACAAATGATTATTCACTATAACAACACCGTATTAAAAAATATAGTTAGAATCATATTAATAATACAACTCAAGAATATTATTATATGTGAATTTTTATTTTTTTAAAATGCATTCAAAACAACCTCATTAGAAATAATACTAAATATTTTTTTAATATAAAATACAAGAAAATTAGACATAACTCATCATTCATTAGATTTTATAGATCGTTCAATTCAATGTTGAGAAAGAAGACGGAAGAGAAAAAAGGAGAAAAATACATGAGAAACTTACAACAAACGTCAAATAATTTATTGTTGCGTGTTTTAGTGTATGTTAACGCTAAAGAGGCCAATGGTTCAATTCACGATATATTTTAGACGAAGCTCAAAAAATTGTTAAAATAAATAATAAAACTATCCAGCTTCAAACTCATGACCTCCAATGAAAATCCGAAGCTCTGGACCAAATGAGCTACCAAGTATTTGTTGTTAAGTGGTATCACTTTATCGAATGTACCAGTTATTCTTCTTTTGAATTTTAATTATTTATATATATTTAATAAATTTTTCGACCAAGTTTTTGAAGTACATGGAAGAAGTGATGATCAATGGAGAAGGAAAAAAGTTTTTGTTGAACCTCTAGCTTATGTATATATTTTGTGGAAAGTGAAAGGCTAGAACAACCTATTTTTGAAAAACTAATATCTCTTCATGCTTGCCGTAAGTTGGCAAGTCTAGGAAATCAATGTGTCATACGAGGCACATCTTATGATAATTATGTACTGAATATTTTTTAAATATTAGTATATATATTTCTTCTTTGCTCAAAAATAAAATAAAATAAGATAGATCTAGCAAAATGTAATTCTCACGCAAAATTCAAAAATATTACGTATATTTTCACTTTTTTCTATTTTTTTTCGAAATTAGTGTTTGGCCATATAATTTTTAATTGTCACTTAAAATATATTTTTCAAAAATTTGAAAAACTTGTTTTTCAAAATTTTTACTGTAATCACTCACAAAAATTCAAAAATAATCCAAAATTATATAATATCTAAACACAACTCTAACTTTCAAATAACATTTTCACTTAATTTTTTTTAATTTTAAATTTTACATCTTATGTCCAAACGCCCGCTAAATAGAGAGAAACGAACGAGTGGTCCGCAAGAGATGTCGACATAAAATAGCGGCCCCTCCAGTGAAAAAACTTGAAAAAATGAAGGGAAGGAAATCATTGAATAAGCCAATGGAAGGATCTAGAAACCCTAACAAACCCTACAACGAAGTATATAAAGTCGCTACTCCCTCTGCTTCCTCTGCCTCTCTCTCTCTTTGATCTCTTACTCTTCGAATCTCCTCTCTGTTTTCTTCCTTCGCCTCCAATCAGCTTCGTAGATCACATAAAAATGGCGGAGCAGGAGACGTTTGCTTTCCAAGCTGAGATCAACCAGCTGTTGAGTCTTATCATCAACACTTTCTACAGCAACAAAGAGATCTTTCTCCGTGAACTCATCAGTAACTCTTCTGATGTGAGTATCTCTGTTTACAATACTTATGGAGACTCTATAGCCTGATGATTTAGGTCTTTTAAATGTGAATACTGTTATTATGTACCAAAATATCCATGCTTTGGCGGTTCGATTTATGATTTCTGATTTGGTGACGTACTGATACGTTTTTTGCCCTGAAAATAATATCATATGTATGTCTGTTTGTGCTGAACTGATTTGATATGATCTTATTTGTTAAATATATGCTGCCGTTTATTTACGGGATAGATGATTAATGCACAATAATGTTTGTCTTGTTATTCCTGAAGTTGTTACTTGTATATATTTCTCTCTAATGTGGGGTTTATGGTAGTGTTGATCTAGGGTTTATTGTTATCCTCGTTGGGAACACTAGATTTTCTCTCTGTGTCCCTATTATCAAATAGGGAAACGCTAGACAACATTATTGGCATGTAGAAGTATTGAAATAATTAGCTGAAAGTTTTTTATAATAATTAAATTTGATGCTTTGTTGGTCAGTTGAGAGGAGTTATAGTACCTAAAGCTATATTGGAGGCTTTATTCAATTGAAGGAGCAATTTATTAACCAGGCATAGTGATCTGAGTTTAAATTTTACATGGCTGCTATATGTCATTTGTTTAAAGGCAGCAGTTTGTAAATTTTTATGTTTTGTGGTTATCTCTGTCACTGTATTATTGTCAAATTTAAGTTATTATTTTTACGGTTAAATTGCAGGCGCTAGACAAGATCCGCTTTGAGAGTTTGACTGACAAGAGCAAGCTAGATGCTCAACCTGAACTATTCATCCACATTATACCCGACAGAGCCAACAATACCCTGACTATTATTGACAGTGGTATTGGTATGACAAAGGCTGGTAAGTTGGAGTACTTTGTTGAGGCTTTGGTGCATGCATTTGTTGATCAAATCACTTTTTATTTGACTGTGAAATACTGATCTTCTTTGTTTCATTTGCAGATCTTGTGAACAACCTTGGTACAATTGCTAGGTCAGGGACCAAGGAATTTATGGAGGCACTTGCTGCCGGTGCCGATGTAAGCATGATTGGGCAATTTGGTGTTGGTTTCTACTCGGCTTACTTGGTTGCTGAAAGGGTGGTTGTGACCACAAAACACAATGATGACGAACAATATGTTTGGGAATCTCAAGCTGGAGGTTCATTCACTGTTACAAGGGATACATCTGGTGAGAACCTTGGCAGGGGTACAAAAATTACCCTCTACCTCAAGGAGGATCAGCTTGAATACCTTGAAGAGCGAAGGCTTAAGGATCTAGTTAAGAAGCATTCTGAGTTCATCAGCTACCCAATCTCTCTCTGGGTTGAGAAGACCATAGAAAAGGAAATCTCTGATGATGAGGATGAAGAGGAGAAGAAGGATGAGGAAGGAAAGGTAGAGGAGGTTGATGAAGAGAAGGAGAAGGAAGAGAAGAAAAAGAAGAAGATCAAGGAAGTGTCTAATGAGTGGTCATTGGTAAATAAGCAGAAGCCCATATGGATGAGGAAGCCTGAGGAGATCACAAAGGAAGAGTATGCTGCTTTCTACAAGAGCCTGACTAATGACTGGGAGGAACATTTGGCTGTGAAGCACTTCTCTGTTGAGGGTCAGCTGGAGTTCAAGGCTGTTCTTTTTGTTCCAAAGAGAGCTCCTTTTGACCTCTTTGACACCAAGAAGAAGCCCAACAACATCAAGCTGTATGTTCGCCGTGTTTTCATCATGGATAACTGTGAAGAGTTGATCCCTGAATATTTGAGCTTTGTGAAGGGTATTGTGGATTCCGAGGATCTTCCCCTTAACATCTCCAGGGAGATGTTACAGCAGAACAAGATCCTTAAAGTTATTCGCAAGAACTTGGTAAAGAAGTGCATTGAGCTATTCTTTGAAATTGCTGAAAACAAGGAAGATTATGACAAGTTCTACGAGGCCTTCTCAAAGAACCTCAAGCTTGGTATCCATGAGGATTCGCAGAACAGGTCTAAGTTTGCTGAACTGCTGAGGTATCACTCCACAAAGAGTGGTGATGAGATGACCAGCTTGAAGGACTATGTAACAAGGATGAAAGAAGGACAGAATGACATTTACTACATTACTGGTGAGAGCAAAAAGGCTGTTGAGAACTCACCCTTCCTTGAGAAGCTAAAGAAGAAGGGCTATGAGGTTCTTTACATGGTTGATGCTATTGATGAGTATTCAGTTGGTCAGTTGAAGGAATTTGAGGGTAAGAAGCTTGTTTCTGCTACCAAGGAAGGCCTCAAGCTTGATGAGAGTGAAGATGAGAAGAAAAAGCACGAAGAACTTAAGGAGAAGTTCGAGGGTCTGTGCAAGGTGATTAAGGATGTTCTAGGTGACAAGGTTGAGAAGGTGGTTGTCTCTGACCGTGTTGTGGATTCTCCTTGCTGCTTGGTTACCGGTGAGTATGGCTGGACTGCCAACATGGAGAGAATTATGAAGGCACAAGCTCTGAGGGACTCTAGCATGGCTGGATACATGTCTAGCAAGAAGACCATGGAGATCAACCCTGAGAATGCCATCATGGAAGAGCTCAGGAAGAGAGCTGATGCTGACAAGAACGACAAGTCTGTCAAGGATTTGGTTCTATTGCTGTTTGAGACTGCTCTTCTCACCTCAGGTTTCAGCCTTGATGAGCCCAACACCTTTGGCAACAGAATTCACAGGATGCTGAAACTTGGTCTGAGTATCGATGAGGATTGCGGAGATGCGGAAGCTGACATGCCACCATTGGAGGATCCTGAAGCTGATGCTGAGGGCAGCAAGATGGAGGAAGTCGACTAAATCCATGGCACCAGTTTTTTTTTATAATCATGAAGCCCCTTTAACTCAACCCCCCCCCCCCCC